>CABHPR010135237.1:0-38878 GCA_902168415.1 Peromyscus melanophrys
GAGAGAGAGAGAGAGAGAGAGAGAGAGAGAGAGAGAGAGAGAGAGAGAGAGAGAGAGAGAGAGAGAGAGAGAATAATGTGAGCCTGACAAAATGGTTCAGTGGGTAACAGCACTTGTTCCCATGCCTGACAGCCTGAGTCCAATCTCCAGATCCACATGATAGAAGAAGAGAACTGACTCCCTCTGGTTCTCTTCTGACTTCCATACACATTTGCTGTGGCATACACACAGGGGTCTACACATACATGTACACAATCAAAGTAAATCAATAAAAGGCCAAAAAAAAGAGACTATAATAGGAGCTAGACCTAGTGGTACAAGCATGTTAAGGCCAGCACTGAGGCAGGAGGATTGAACATTCCTGGCCAGCCTGGGCTATATAGGGAGACCCTGTCTCAAACAATTACCATTGCCACTAGAAATAAAAAGGGCCATTTGTGATGGCTGACTTGAGTGCCTACTGAGGACTGGCACTGGATCTGACACTGGGGACACAGAGGTGAGTAAGATACTGATTCTGGTCTCATGACACACCTGACCAGTGTTCCAGGGCTTCATATACTCATGCCCTTGGCTGCCAATGCAGCACCCATGCATGACTTGAAAGACTTACTCCCCCATGAACACAGAGCTGTGTAGAGTCTTCAGAGTCTCCTAATGGGCAAAACACTTTTGTGGACATCTCAAGAAGCATCCCAGGACACTATTTCTCAGCATCGTTCTTTCCCAAATGTGAGGCAGTTTCTCAGTCAGACAGCAACTCCTGAAACCTGGCCATCCCCCTGAAACTCTGAACATGACTCCATCTCCATTCTGCTCAGAAAGCATTAATGTGTGGGTAGGAATATCCCTGACTTATATATAATACAGCACACATCTCAGATGCTATTCTTTGCATCCTATCCTCTTGCTTGACAATACCAAGTTTTCCCATTTCATTCTTAGGCATAGTAAGGGATGCTCATTCCATTCCAGCCAGTCTTTTAAATTTTTACCTGTTATTTCTTTTAATCATCGAGGTGCTAATAAGGGAAATGGTTTTATTATCCTCATTATCCAGGTGAGGAACTGGGGCACAGTGGGAGTACTGGGCTACATTTTGATATCTCAGATTTCCTCAAGTGGTGATTCTGCTATAGATCCATTCTTGCATTTGTCCATTTTCTAATTAACCAATGTGCACTGAGCACTCTCTACTATGTCAAGGGCTGTCTACTATGTATGTGCACTTTATCTCATTTAATTCCTAACTACATGATAGGATGCAACTTTCTTCTGTTTTTTCTTTTCAAAATTTATTTCATTCTTCTTCCATATGTTACAACCTAACCGCAGTTTTCCCTCTCTCCTCCCTCCCGGCTCTCCCCTCCTCCATCGAATATTGCATGCAACTTTCTTAAGTTCTATAGGTGTAGAAATGAAAGTTCAGAAGGAGTGTTTTTGTAGTGTGTGTTGTAGGTTCCTGTGTGTTGGGGAGACATTATTCAGGGGAATTAAGGATAGAATTTGAAGGGGATGATCTGAAGATGAACCCTACATTCTGTCATGCATGGAAGTTGGCCTCTGTTTAAGGCTGTGTATCATCATCAACAGATGGAGGTTCTGGTGACATTGTGTCCCACATACAATGACACAAAAACGTAAAAACTCTACCCTCTGCTAGTCAAGTAGCTCCCCCCCCACTCCATTCCTCATCCACATAATTCCACTGCCTGAACCATGGGCATGCTTTGTGACCTCCTATGCCTCTCGGGCTCCCAGACGGCCAGGAGCTTCCCATAGTTTCGGTAATTAGCCTCACACATGCCAGAGAGAGAAATAGCATCACAGATGTGGTCACGAATCTTAGCTAATTAACCATATGGTATGGGTTGCTGGTGGAGCAGGAAGGCACTCTGTGGGTGTTCGTTTCCTGGTATCCTAGGGGATGGGACATTAGGTGTGGTGCCTCATTCTCCAAGATGAGGGCACAGGGACTTGAGTCCTTCTGGCAGCTGTGTGGACTTGTTCCCTCTGTGTCCCCAGCAAGGCTGCCTTCAGAAAAGGAGTGTCCTTAAGGGAGGAGACAGGAGTATTATCCTTAAGAACAACAGGAATACCTTAACCCATTTCAGCAGGAGGCCCTGCAGGTGGGAAGCTCTGTTGTTGACAAGAGAACTTGGATAGAAGGCCCAGCGGGTCACTTGTCAGCTGGTATAACAGACAACACATTAAGGGAGTTTGTCATTTAGCTGTGCCACCTTAGGCAGGTTGCTTAGCTTCTCTGAAGTTACACTACTCCATTGCTCTTAAGTGCAGAAGAACAAGCCTGAAGTCCATGAATACAAAGGAAGTGGCCATTATGAATTCACGGAATCTGTGCCAGAGTTCAGCTCCTGACCAGGACTTCTAAATTCCTCAGTAGCTCTGGGAGACAGAAATTCGTTACATCTGGGATAATGACATGGCATGAAACAAGTAGTGATAACGAGCATCACTATTACTCACTAAAGCTAACACCAACACACTTTATTCCAGATAATATGTGCTTTAACTTACTTATTTAATGTCCTCATAACAAACATTACTTGACGCCCATTTTCTGATCAGGAGACTGAGGCTGAACTAGAGTAAGCAGTATCTTAAGATCACTTCTGTATTCTCAAGCAGTGATTCAACATTTGTCTAGGTTGATGCTGAAGGTTGTACTTTATGGTAGTGGAGTATTCTACTCTCCCTAGCTAAGGGCACTGATTAAGTGAATGACTGACTCCTATCTGAAAGTTGATGGCTTCAGGGATGATCTGGAGACCAACCCTCAAATGGTGTCTAACAGAGAAAGAGTTAGACTGTGCTGCTGTAACAAATTGTGACCATGTCAGTAGTAGCTGAAACAACACATTTATTCTCACAGTAGGGAGGCTTTAACATGAGGTGTTAGGGCAGTTTCCTTCTGGGGGACCCTAAGGGATAATCTGATGGTAGTCTGTTTCTACAGCATTCTTTGGCTTGTGGCCATATTACTCTAGTCCATGTTACTTCTACCCCTTCTGTACTCAAATAGCCATCTGTTTCCCTCTTATAGGGACATAAAATGTGATGGCACTTAGGACCCATGCAAATAATGCAGGATAGCCTTCCTACTTGAAGAATATAAATTTAGAACGTGCGGAGAAATTGGACTAGAAGATTATTCTGCAACTAAATCCCTTCGGCAATATATACTGGGTTAGCCAGCTTGGGCTGTCATAGAAGATGCCACCAACTAAGTGACTGGAACAAAGTAAGTTTATTTGCTCACAGTTATGTAGGCTAGAAGTCGAAGATCAAGGAGTCAGCAGGGTTGGAGTTTTATGAAACCCTTCTTCTTGGTGTGTAGATAGCCATCTTCTCCCAGTATGACACATGGTCATTTCTCCATGCATTCACCTTCCTGGGTTCTATATGTTCAATATCTCCCTTGGTTAAAACGATCAGTCACATTGGATGAGCACCCATGTTAACAGCATTGTTTTAATTCAGTAACCCTTCAGAGACCAATTTCTAAGACTGGCTGGTGCTGTGAGGAGGACATGAACATACAAGACATATTTTGTGGTTGTTGCTGGTTGAAGTATTTTTGTGAGGGAGGGTGGGTGTTGTAGCACAACTCAGTCCATAATATTGACAAGTTCTAGGAATTAAGATCCCAATATACTGGATGACTATGATTTAGTGTTGCATGGCACTTTTGATTAAAATGGAGTGTAGGAGCAAAAGCAGCAGTGGGGAGACTTGAATCTAGCATTGAAATTCTAACTCAGGAGCAGGGACTTGGAGCAGGTTGAGGAAGGGTAAGGTCAGAAGCAGGAAGACACTGGGTCAAGGAAAGCAGTTTCAAACGAACGAGAGTTGTAAGTGATGAATACACTCCCAAGTGACACACTGACATCTTATTTCTAAACCAGAAAGAAGCAGAGGATGTAAGAGAAGGTGTTTCCTCATATCATGATTAATGTGCGAGAGATCATTAAGAGCTGGGGTAGTGAGGCCAGGACACTGCTCCTCCTAGAATAATGTGATTGCAAAGATTCTGGCATTTCTTGGTAATTGAACTAAACAATTCTACAATGGGAGTCAGCCAACAGTTTCCATGAGACTCCACATAGTAAACATATTCAGCTTCGTAGGCCATGTGGGCTCCATCACAGCTGCTCATGTCTGCCAGGAAATACCAAAGCAGCAAACTAATAATACAATCTTATAAAAATGCATGAGTATGGCTATGATCCATGACACAGCTGATAAAAATAGATAGAAGCCAGATTGACTAGAGGGCTATGTAGTTTGTCAACTCCTACTCAGAAACACTATAAGTTGATAAAACAACCAACTAAACCATGCCTATAATTATTATTTTAATTACTAGCCTTTGGTTTTTAAAGCTGTTTAGTGTTTATAGAAAAATTGAGAAGGTAGAGTCAGTATATCCCTCCCTCCCCATTTTCTTCTGTTATTATTGCATGAACATGGCATATTTGTTAAAATCAATGAACCAATATCGATATATTGATATTAATGAGAGCTCAGTTTAATGCTATGCTCTACATTTCAATGAGTTTTGCAAGAAACATTATGTCAGGTATCTGTCATTATAGTGTCACACAGCATGCTTTACATGCCCCAAATATGCCCCTCTCCATGCCCCACTTATTCTTCCCTCACTTTCTCTGAACTGTTGGCAATGAGATCCTTGCACAGGCTTTATAGCTTCACTTTTTCAGAACGTTGGTAGTTGGAGTTGCATGATCTGAAGCCTTTACAGACATGACCTTTTCACTTAGCAAGAGGGCTTTTGGTTCCTGTGTGTCTTTTCATGGCTAGAGAACACAGTTCCTCTTCTTGATGAACACTACCCAATGGGTGTGTGTGATTTGCTTATTCAGTCACCTAAGAACATCTTGATTGCTTCCAAAATCTGTTGAGAGTGGATATGGTCCTATGCACACTGTGTGCAGGGTTTTATGTAGATGTGTTTCCCAGGTATCTGAGAAATACAGAGGCACATGATTACTGAACTGTGTGGTGAGAGTGCTTAGCTTAGGAAGAAATTACCAGTCAACCTTCACAAAGTGGCTCCATCATTTTTATATTCTGATCAGCAATAAACCCTTTCTGTTTCTTCACTTCTTTGCCAATATTTGGCATTTGTGTCTTTATCCGAAGTGCTGGAGATTAAACATAAAGCTTCATATCTGCAATCACTAACTTACATCCCCAGTCTCATGTTTTGAATTTCAGCAGTTGTAATACTATGTAGAGGTGTTTAATTTGTAATTTCAGAATCATGTGTGAATCAGTTGCTACTTTTTTTTAATTTTTGTGTTTTCATTGCCATTTTGGTTAAGAATCCTTTACTAGATATATGCTGGCAAATACTCCCAGTCTCTGGCATGACTTTTGTTAATGGTGCTTTCCACAGAACTGGAGTTTTTTTGTTTTTTGTTAAATTTCAGTTAAGTTTAATTTGTCAGTCTTCTCTGACATGAATCTTGTGCAAAATACACACCATCAAACCCAATATTACCAAGATTTTTTTCCTATATTATTTTATAGGAGATGAATAGATTTGATTTTTTTTCATCTAGGCCTATGATATATTTAATGAAATTTTGTGGAAAGTGTAAGATTTTTGTGTAGACTCTTCATTTTATGTCGTTTTTTTCTTAGTTTTTGGTTTCGGTTTTGCACACGAATGTGTAGCTGTTCCTGCGGTATTTCTTGAGAACTGTCCTTGTGTCTTCTTTTGAATTGCCTTTGCAATGTTGTCAAGCTTTCAGGTGAGCACACCTGTGTGGGTCTGTTTGGAACTTCTGTTCCACAAGTCCATTTGTCTAGTATTTCACCCACAACTCATGGTCTGGACTACTCCGGTTTTAGAAGGTCTTCAAACTGGGTAGTTCCACCCTCTGACTTCATCTTCCTTGAATTGTGCTAGATAGTCTGGGTCTTTTACATCTTTCTTAGAATGAATTTGTTACTTCTAGAAAATAGCTTGAGGTTTTGACTTGGATCACCCTGAGCCTCTATAGGTCAATGTGAAAAGAACTGACATTTTAGTAATATTGACTATCAGTCTATAATCCCTTTTCGTTTTTTTTAATCACTAATTTTATCAACATTTTATAGTTTTGCTTATACAGACCTTGTTTGAACTTTGTTAGATTTGCAACTAAGATTTTGTGGTGTTTTCTTTTGGTGTTACTAAAATGGTGTTGTATTTTTAATTTCAAATCTCAGTTGTTCATTGTTGACATACAGGACAGCCACTGGCTTTTGTATGTGACCTTTATCTTGTAACCTTGCTGTAATCACTAAGCACAAGAGACTTTCATTTCAGTTTTTTGATATTTTATTCTCATTCTTATTTTATTCTAGTTGGCAGGTGTTGGTGGTTATGCTGTATAAGGAAGTATTCATTAATGTTCATATATGTTTGGGTACAGGAGTGTACACAGAACTGTGTACCTGAGTGTGGAGATCTAAAGTTGATGTGTAGAATCTTTCTTGATTGTTCTCTACCTAATCCATGGAGGCAAAGTCTCCCAACTGAACTCAAGGCCCACCAACATGACTAATCTAGCTAGTCAGCTTGTTCCAGGGATCTAGTCTTTGCCTTTAGAGTGCTGGAATTACAAGCAGACCACCCTGTGTACCTGGCATTTACATGGTGCTAGAGATCTGAATTCAGGTCCTCATACTTGCAGAGCAAGCCTATTACCTCCCCAGCCCTTATATTTTCATTGCCTATCATTTTTAAAACCTAAGCCACATTCCTATTAATAAGAATAAAAGTTAATTTTGTGAATAACATAATTTATAGGGTGCTATCCTGAATGTATCATCTCCCTGCTTCCAACACTGATATTATTTTGTCTCTTTTACAAATGAAGAAATGAAGTTTAGTAAGGTGTGGTAGCTTGTTTGAAGTTGTAAGAAGCTGAGGTATCCTCTTATCATTAAAGGAGTAATTATAGTAATAAATCATAGTAACAGTAACCAACAACTAACCAAATATACATGTCAGCGATTTATATCTATTGTCCATGGGAGGCACTCTGTGTGTGTGGTGTAGGGGTGTGTGTGTGTGTGTGTGTGTGTGTGTGTGTGTGTGTGTATTGGTGGAAGTATTAAGGCAACTCTGCATAGTTAAAAGGGAGGTTTATTTTGTGGGGTAACTTACAAGTAAAGAAATAGGTTACAGGGTCTGGGAGAGGTGAAGTGCAGTCCAGCAGTATTCTCTGCAGAACTCTGCTCGGTCTACCTCCATTGTCCAGGATCCAGGAATCAAGAGAGCCAGCACATCCGGATCTCAGGTCTTAAGGGCTCTTGTCTCAGCCCTGCCTCATAGGCATGACAGTTGCCTCAATGGGGGTAGTACTTCCAGGTCAAAGCTGGAACAGCTACCCACTATATGTGTGTGTGGTATTTTTATTTATTTTTGCTTTCCTGAGATTGATTCTCACCATAGCTCAGGCCCTGGATTTCACTGTGTATCTCAGGCTGGCCTCTAACTCACAGAATGCCTCCTGTCTCAGCCTCTCAAGCACAAGGACTACAAGAGTGGACTACCATGCCTAGCTTCATTATCACGTAGGCTCTTTGTAACTGAGGTTATAAAAACAGGTGCTTTTTGGAACTAGAGAGATGATTCACCAGTTAGAGCACTGGCCGCTCTTCCAGAGGACCTGTGTTTCATTCCCAGTGCCCATAAGGCAACTTACAACCATCTGTAACTCCAATTCCAGGGGATTTGATGCCCTTGTCTGGCCTCTGTGAACAACAGGCATGCATGTGGTGTATAGACATACATGTAGGCAAAACATCAATACATACAAAATAATAATAATAAAAAATTAAAAAGTGGTGCTTTTATAATCCAGCTTCACAAATGAAATAGCTGAGGGTCCTGCAATTAAGAACTTAAACAGGAGCATACACTTAGGAAGAAGTACAGCTTAAGATCCCATCCCACATGTAGAGTTATTACAAACTGATGGCCAGTGTGTATGTGATTGTATACAACAGGATCCCCAGTAGTTAACAGGGTGGGAAGCTAGAAAGAGGGACTCCAAAACTGGATTCAATTACATTGTGATGCCAAATTTAAAAGGACAAAAATTGCGTTCATTAATTGGATGTTTGTTTTCTTGGGCTCTCTGTGAATGTCTTGACATCCCTTGGTTTTAAGGAGCACTTAAAAACAATCTCCAGCTGTCCTATAATGATATGCACACTTCACCTCAGTTATAAAACAGACTGGCTAAGGTGCATATGAACTGGGTTCCGGATTTGGCTGCAACTGATGTCTGTTCTACAACAAGGGTGATGAGACGTGGTGGGATCCTCATTAGCACAGTGCTGCAGAAAACACAAGCAAATCATGCTGCTTTTCCCCTGCCTTTGGGTGTTTTCTTTCTCTGTTGCTAATGACTAATAAGAAAGGGAGAAAGAGAAGAGAGTGTGTGTGAACAAGAAAGCGACTGCTATTAGATTTCCTTCTACTACAGTGAGTTTCTCATTTTGCTAAGCTCATTAGAGGTGACGGTATGGAAAGAGCCCCGAAGTGCCCCAGGGAGAATGGGAAAGACAAAAAGGGAAATGAAACTTTCAGAGCTTTGACCCCAGCCACAAATTCACACCAGAACCATCTGCCTTTACATCATTTGTTCAGATTCCAAAGTTCCACCTCCTGTTTGATTTTTTATGTTAACATAAAAGAAAAATCATGTCTTTTTCCAGCTATTTCTAAGAGTAACATTATGAATGAATGGATGGCTACAACATGGTTAAAATTATGGCCTTGACTTTCCTCCTGTTTATCTGTTGCTTTAAGTCAAGAGTTTTGAAACCTCTCTTACATTTAATTTGCAGTTTAGTCTACAAGAAGTTCGATAGTACAAACTACAAACTTTTTTGAATATTTTCTATGAATTGAATGTTTTTCCAGGAGTTGGATAAGCAGGGGAAGGGTGCTCTCTCCTTGTAAAGTCAAGGAAATAGCAACACAGGCAGTGATTTCAGTGCAAGATGCTGAGGGGGAGAGGTGTTATGGCACTGTGAGTGTTGTCTTGGCATTCAAGGCTCCTCCAGAGGTTATAGACAAGGTATGCGGTTTGGGAAGAATCATATGTATTAGAAAAAGAGGAAAGAACCTCTAGTCCAGAGCTGCATGTCCTGTATTATTTTTATCATTCTATTATGTTATGGGTCTATGCTGTCTGGGCTGGAGTGGAAGAAAAGGGGGTAGAGATCCACTCCAGCTCTAAAATTTTTGTTCTTCTTATTCCTAATCACAAGCCTTTGGAGTATGCTAAATTAAAATCTAGAGTAGTACATTCTGAGCAGCAATAACCACCATTTATTGAGAGCCTACTCTTCTCGGCCCTTATGCTATGCTGCCTGTTTTATGGGCTATTTTCATCGTTACAGCAAGTATGTGAGACTGGAATGATTAGTATCCTCTTTTTTTTTTTTTTTTTTTTTGCTGATGAGGAAACAGAAACCCAGGTTAAAAATTCAATGTTCTGTCTAGCCAAAGCCACATCGGAGATGTGAGGCAGAAGCAGGATGCGAAGACAGTATCTGACTACAAATAATGTTTTTAAAAATGAGAGAGACTTTATGGGGCTAGTTTCTGACATTACTAAGAGACACAATCTCACAGCAAACTCCCTGATCTTATGGTTCTTTCAATCTTTCTGCCTTTGCTTCCACAATTTTCCCTGAGCCTTGGGTGCAGGAGTGTTTTATAGATATATCTATACATCTATAAAAATGATCTATAAATCTATAAAAAAATCTATATTCAGGTCTGCCTAAACATGAGCTGAACAGGGATGACACCAATAGGCATGCCAGAGTGGATGGGTAAAGCTCACAAGACCTCAACCCTACACAAAGAACTACAAACAACTAAGAAACGCTGAGAATGAGAGAAATGGTCTTCTTCAAGGAAGAGCACACCAATTACTTATCCAATGCCAAATGGACAGTTCTGAGAGCATATATACAAGGAACATTGTTCAGACAGAGTAGACTATATTTAAGAATATACATATATGCAAACATGTTTATAACAGCAATTAATGAACAGCCAGGCCATGAATTTGAGAAAGAGCAAGGAGAAGTATATGGGAGGAAAGAAAAGAGAGAAATCATTTAATTATATTATAATCTCAAAAATAAAATAAAAAATGTGGGAGAGTAATGGGTATATAGCACAGTTGATGGGGGCTTGCCTGGGTTAGATCCTCAGCACAGCATAAAAGTCATGATGATCATATATGCTTGTAATCCAGATGTGGAGGCAGGAAAACTAGAAGTTCAAGGTCATCCTTGGCTAATAACAGATTCACGTTCACTCTGAGCTATAAAAAAAAAAAGGGTGTAAGAAAAGTGCCCATGAGAACGCGGCTCCCTATGATGAATTTGTGGGAACCTTCTCTTTGCCTTCTAGGTTAGAACTGTTTGAGGACACTTGTGTTAGTCAGAGATGTCTTTAGTGCTTAAAATACCCCCAGAGGTGGGAAGTTTGTTGCTTAAGACTATGGAGTTCCTGTGTGGCAAAGCCTCCCATAGCTGGTATAAGTAGGATGACTGACCAGAGCAGGACAATGAGAAACACTGATGACGTGGAGAAGGAGCAGAAGCCTGATGCCTTGGCCCTTGGTTTTAATTGGCATCAAAGGCTTCATTGACAATGTATGAGTTTTTATGCTATAGCCCATGTAGCAATATGAATGGAGTCCAGGCCTTGCCCTTGAGGAGAATATAGTGAAATGGTGAGGTAGAAGGTTGCTGGGAAAAGAAAACTCCATGAGCAGCAGAATATAAAGATCCTAACTAGAGTTGATATAGTTTTGATAGGTACATAGACATTAGTTTCATTGACTATGATACAAATTAGTAGCTAGAATCATGGTGGATTTGGGGAGCTAATGCAATACTGGCCTGGAGCCAGCAAGCTCTACTAGAGGCACCTTTCCATCAGAAGGGTTGGCAGCCTCCTTAGACCAGGGAATCCTTCCTTCCGAGCCTGCACATATGTGGAAGGAGGCAGCTTTAGTGCTCAATCTCTTTAGCTGCATCAGGTCTATCATCAGGACAAGGCTAATTTTCTTCTGTGATTCTTATTTACAGCATCTAATAAATACAGATAATGGGAGCACTTTGTCAGAAAAGTGCAGAGATTGGGGCTAGCAATGTTGAACTCTCCTCACCTCCAACTCTAGAGTTGCATGTCAAGGTATAAGGGTCATTGATTGCTTCCTGAGAACTAGAAAAAAGAGTCTGAGAAGATGATCCAGGAGCCACAGTAAGAGTAACTCAGTGTGTTCCCAGTGTTAGGACAGGACACATTTGGAACCCCTGTGCTGACACACACAGGCAAAGAGATGGAGGGCGAAGTGGCTGAGGAGAAGATAATGTTTCTCTAGCCTGCAATTTCTTTCAATTTTAGGGATCGCAATTACCAGGGCAAGAGTTAGGAGTGGCCATGCTTGGAATGCATAAGTGAGTTTGATGCCACAGGTTCTTTTGCATTTAGAAAGCAGACGCACAGGCAATATTTAACCTGACTTAACTCTGCATGGGTGTATACAGAGAAAGCAGGACTGGAGAAAGGAAGAAAGGTAGATGTGATGAGTAGGTAGTGGAGTAGAATGAATGGCTTTGATTCCATCCTAGGCGACACTAGGAGGGTAAATTCACCTCTCAGAGACCCGAACTCCTCGTCACCACCTTGGAGATAATAGCACTTATTGCACAAGATAGTCTAGCATGTCGGGAACAGAGCTTGCAGATCACCTAACACATGGTATGCATTCAATAAAGGGCATTCCCGTTATTGATGTCAGCATCCATATGGGATATTCAACCAGCACTGGTATTTTCAACCAGCCAACCTTTACTTTTCATTTATGAGCAAAATTAAATATTCACCAGCATATTTTTGCATAGTTCTTAAGAACACAGAGTTACACTGTTCAAATGCTAGTTTTTTTTTAAGCTTATGGTTTTTAACCTCATTATGTCTCTGCATGCTCTCATTCTTCTCTCTCCCCCCAACATACCACTCAGTTATTGTACATGAAAAATAAAACAATGTGTGCACAACTCTTAGAATAATGGACTAGCATATTGTAAATAATCAATAGATACTAGTTTTTTTTTTTTAAATGAGACTTGGGAGCCAGCAAGCTGGCTCGGATAGTTAAGATACCTGAAGCCAAGCCCGAGGACCTGAATTCTATGCCAAGATCTACATGAGGGAAAGAGAGAGCTGACTTCTACAAGTTATTCTCTGACTTGCAAATGCATCACATCAATAAGTATATCAATGTAAAGAATTTTAAAATGAGACTTGCTATTATGTTAGATATTTCCTAGCTATCAAGGAGAAAGAAACAAAGAAAAAGGGAAGGAGAAAAAGAGAGAGGGAAGTAGAGGGGGTGATAGATAGAGACAAAGATTAATAAGGCAATAACTCAGTCTGTTGGAGGGAGACTGATATACCACAGCTGAATAATTTATTCATTCATTGAGTAAGGACTTACCAAGCCCCCATGCATGCATCGGCGACTACTTTAGTTTTCCATCCTTAGCAGTTCATAAGCAGACATACATGGCTATTGTCCTCAGGCACTGGTGGTCCAGTGAGGGACACAGGCAATGACCAGGAACAATTGTACAGTGTAAAAATGCTAGCACTGTTCTCAAATTAGGACTGTGAAAAGACAGAGAATTCAGAGAGGAGACATGGCGACAATGTCTTCGTGGATGATGGGGTGGGAAGAAATCTTTGAATTCTTTCCAGGATGTTCATTTCCTTATCCTCGGAAACTATGATTATCTTACATGGCAAAATGGGCAATAAGCAGATGAGCAGATTTAGAGAGATTATTCACATGATCCCATGGGGCCCGGTGAAACCAGAAAAGTCCTTAAAATAGAAGAAAGCCAAGAATAAAATCAAAGTTCGGAAGCGAGGAGGGCTACATTTGAAGATGGAGAAGGAAGCCAGGAACGTGGGTAGCTGTGAGGAGCTGGAGATGGCAAGGTAATTGTCTGGGAAGACAGCAGCCTGTTGATATCTTGGTTTTAGGTAAATGCATGCCACGGTTATACCTACAGATCTCTAAGACAGTAAGTTTGTTCTGTTGTAACACGGTCAGTTTAAGGTGATTTGTCACAGTGGGGCCAGAACATGAATGCATGAATACATGCATCCAAAGGTATTTGTGAGTTAGAATCATTTTTAATACTTTTATATTTGTGTGTGTGTGTGTGTGTGTGTGTGTGTGTGTGTGCGCGCGAGCGCGCGCGCGCGCGTGTGCCCGCGCTCTCATGTGAGTGTGTGCGTGAGGGAGAAATTGAAGAACTAGTTGTGAGTTGTTTTTTGTTTTTCCTTTCAACTACATGTTTCCCAGGGGTCAAACTCAGGTCATCAGACTTAGAGGTCAGCACCTTTACTGGCTGAACCATATCACTGGCTCCAATAGGGATAATCATGGTAGAAAATCACTCTGGCTGCTTGATAGTTAACAAATTGGAAGGGACATGGCTGGATGCAGATAGCATCGTTAACAAGCTGTTCCTGTAGTCCTATGAGATAGGATGGTGGCCTCAATCAGAGCATATGGTTATGAAATGCTGGCTCTGTATCAGACCCTGAAGTCAGCCTGATGGAAAAGGGATTCAAGAGGGACCAACCAAATCCGTGGTCTGAGCCAGGAGACAGACACGTAGAGAACATTTACAGCTGGCGAAGTGTAAGGGTTTTGACATAGGAACCAGAACCACGTGTTATAAAAACACAAGGACACTACTTCCGAAGAAGGACCTCATGACAGTGCCCTGGAGGAAATACCACTTTGAGTTGTATCTGAGAAGCTCTCAGGAAGACTCAATGGAGGTCTCTACGTGCTGCCAGCCTCTTTGGTCTACTCTCAGCCTCCACTAGCGTCCTTGCCTCCATGGGAGCCAGAAATCTTGACAGTTTTATCTGATTTCCCCTTTGGGTCAGAATTCAGGAAAGGATGTCATCTAGTTTTGGCTCTCATGAAAGACTTGTTGTTTTACTGAATGAAGGGGCTTATAAACCCCATACAATATGCCCTGACTCTGGAGAAGGAAACCTTATGAGCATTGTTCACCAAAAATGTTCACCAACTTTCTGTTTGTATTTTAGCTATTTTGAGTATTACCTTTGTTCTTCGTGTGCATGTGTGGAATGCTTCATTTCTAAAAGGCCAAATGAGGGTCTCTGGGACATACCCAATTGAACTCAGACCTCTTGGTCTTCCTCTCTAGCAGTTTCTTGAAGCACTAGTGGCAGAAAAAAAGGGGGGGGGCTATTTCCTTTTCCTGTCTGGTGAAACTCCCTTGAGGTCATTACCTGCCCAATCTATATTTTAAAATAAAACACAGTGATGTGAGTTGCCCAGGCCTGATTTTTGATATTAAAAAGGAATGCTTACTCTTGGAGCTGAATGGCTTGAGATACTACAAAGCCTGCTTTAAGATGCAAAGTTGAGCAAAGAGTCCCTCCTTTTCTGGGTGGTATCTGTTCTTTTACCAAAAGGATGGATGGCATTGACTTGGTATGTGTTATGCCAGAGAAATATGGTCTCCAGTGAAGGAAAAGGGCTTTGTTTTAACATTTGAAAAACATTAACTTGTAAACACACACATACATATATAGGAAGCACTTTTTACATGTTTCCTCATGGCTGCAAGTAAAGGGCACAGAATGGCTTTTTTGTCTCCCCAGTGCCTCACATATTGAAATGGAGCTCAGTGGGTGAACTAATGAAAGGTTGATTTTAGATTGAGGGCTTGACCTAAAGCTTGAACTAATATCCAGTATTAAAGAGTGACATCATACGGAAGTTAAATGTGATGGCATACATCTGTAATTTCATTGCATGAGCAGCTAGATTCCAAGTTCAATGCTCACTTGAGCTGGATAGAGAATACTTCATCGTGAGAGCTCTCATCCTGACCCCTCAACTACTGGAGCATGAGAGAACCATTTCTAACTCTTCCCTGGATGTGGTGAAGCTTCAGGCTAAAAATGACTAAACCGGTGTTATTAACCATTTAATCACCAGATTTATAGACCCTTGATGGAAATGTTACAGTTTGCTTCAGCCCCACCCTGAATCCTCTCAGTTCCAAAGAAGGGGAGTGGTTTCTTCAAATCCCACAGCCAGGCTATGGCTGAGCCAAGAAAGGAGGAACACATGTGGTTGCTTAACATTAACTGACAGCCCTGCATCTCAGCCAAAGCACTCCCTCTTTCTTGGCAGAAAGATGAGGGATAGGGCACACTTTAAGAGGTGGGTAGATGTTCTCATCAGCATTAGGAAGTTTGATGGGACCCTTCCGGAAGGCTCTGAGCAGCCTAGGAATAGCCAGAAAAGCAGCGAGTCCCATCCCTGAAACTGAAAATCTCCGACCAGCTTTCTGCTAGCCTTCACCAAGTAAAAATGCTGCAGACACCCTGTCTGACTCTAAGGGTGATTCACTTCCTCAAATACCTCTATTTAAATGCTAATTTCCACAGAACTGAGAGGTGATGGTTCTGGCATGCTGGTCCCTATGTGTTACTGTATCCAAAATACTCACACTTACTCTTAAAGGAGGAAGTAGGCAGGACGGGAAGCAAGGCATGTGGAAGGGTGGGGAGAATTTATGTAAGAGGTCAGTTACCTGTGCTTGTCCTTGTTAGCATGGCTGATCAAACGGAAGTGAGACAACTGCAGCAGCTTTGGAGAATTTGTGTCACCTAGAGGTCATGTTCAGGTGACAATGGAGGATAAGGAGGCCTTCCCTCATCTCTATACAGGGGTCAGCAGCTGCTCTGTTGTGTATAATATAAACTAGGCCGTGGCCAAACTGTGTCTGAAAACCCTTGATGAGATTCAGAACCTAATGTTGGATTTGAGAAAAACAGACAGAGAGAATTAGCACGCACTGAAGGTAACATCTTCCCCCTTACCCACATTTTGCTAAGACTTATGGAACTCACGTGAACCCTCCTAGACAGAATTTGATCCGTGGCTATATGACTTCTATGGCCCTGCACATTCCACAGTCAAATACCAAGTACTTCAGCAATCTAGTCACAAACAAGATAGATACATGAGAGGAAGGGATGGGAAGGATTATTTTAACTTGGAGACATTAGACTACTGTCATGAAAAGCTGACTCCTCCTTAGGTGTCTCCCCAACAACCCTCTCTATGAGTGCACGCTTGAGGCCTAATGTACCCTGTTTAGAGAAGTCGCGTTTCCCCATCTGGCTCCCTCAGTTCAGCAGTCCTCAGCCCCTTCTGTTTAATCCCCTTGGAAGCCACAGCATCTGCACTGTTGATTCAGAACAATTCCTGTAGACGGAAATTTCTCCGGTCCTGCCTTGCCCAGCAGTACGGACAAATCTCTCCCACCCTCGGTCCCATAGCCACTTATAAAATAATTACTCAGAGGCTTATATTAAGTACAAACTGTATGGCCTATGGTTTCAGCTTCTTTCTAGCTAGCTCTTTCATCTTAAATTAACCCATTCCTATTCATCTGTATGTTGCCATGTGGCTGTGCATTACCGGTCTGATGGCATTTTGTTGCTCCTTTGGTGGTGACGTCTCTCTGGACTCCACCCTTTTTCTCTCTTTATCTCTGCTTGGATTTCCCACCTGACTGTAAACTTTCTTGCCATAGGCCAAAACAGCTTTATTTATTATCCAATGGGAGCCACACATATTCACAGCTTACAGAAAGACATCCCACAGCAACTTCTTACTTCAAAGGGAATAAGAGATAAATTATTCCTAAATCAAATAGGAGTGATCATGGCCTGAGAACATGAATTTAGGGTACCCTGAATAACATATTCCAACACAGAGATAATCTCGTGAGGTTTTTATAGTTCTGAAACAAAAGAACATCATAAATAGAGGCATTTATTCAAATGCATTGGTGGAAATATGCAGGCAGGCTACAATAACAAACAGGAAATCTCTGCTGTAGGCCTCAGATGCTATCTGATGAAGGTCTTAGCTTTTAGATTGGTGAAAACTAATAGCCACTTAAGTTAATGTATTCCAGCAGCTTTGAACTGGTAGTCACCAAAACACTAGGTAAGATAGAAGTGGCCAATGAATTGCCCTTGAGGTGAATAAAGATAGCCCAACACAATTGAGCTCTGCCTTTTAACATCCAAACTCTCTACAAATGATGAAGTTCTAAAAAGTCAATCAGCCTAATGAAATATTTGGAATCATCTTAGAGAAAAACTTGACTCAACTTTAATACCGTCTGGTGAGGCTCCATTCTGGAGTTACAGCAAAGCAGAGAAATAGCTAGCAAAGGCTGGCGACCGTGCGCATGCTGCCATCTTTTGTTGGTTTCCATCCCGCTACCCGGAAATACTCACCAAGCATCCATACTTGACTCAGCTGGACTCAGTCTCACAGTTTGGCCCTCAGGGCGCCTTGGTGCATTGTTTGGGGCCACAAGGAGTCTGCAGTACAGTGAGAAACAAAGGTCTTCCACGAGTGGATCTATGGTTATAAACTGTAAAACCTTTCTTGGAAGAAAAGAACAAGATCTGAAAGGTGGGTGACAGATTTCATCTGAGGCACTTTCCTCAAAGCAGTGACCTGTTGTGTGGTCTGAGTGGTGAACAGGAGTGGCCCAGGTGCAGAGAAAAAGAATACCCTCCCAGAGAGAGGACACATTCCAGCTGGGGACTGTAGATTGGGAGCCTGTCCCAGGAGAGGACAGTGAGTGCAGCCTGGCAACAGCAGTCCTGAGCAGCAGGAGTCAGCAGGGGCTGGATTGTGTGGGATCCTCTAGACTGTAAGACAGCATCCTTATTCTTTCTTGGTCTTCGCCAGTGGAGGAACATCCTGTGCTCACCTCTGCTGTCGCCCTGGCTCAAACCATGCTCTGAATTCATGCAGATTTGCAGAGTGAATGCTACCCACTCAATGCCAGAGTTCCCAAGATGCACTTTAAAAATTTGCTGAGTTATCTCCATATATTATCAGTTCAGATTTAAGTTTCATGTGGATTCATTTTGAAGACATTTGTCTAAACAGTGACTCTGTTGCTAATTTTGCAATAACAATATTCACTTACATGATATACACACATAGACACATACTGCTCAACCCAAACCCCTATGCATAAAAGCATGTTCTCCAGTGGATGTGCTCATGAGTGCTTCCTGCTCTCATCTCCGAAAGTATGTGATTTAGTCCATGAACCTGGCTGCATTTGCTGAATGTGAGTACTCAGTTGAACACAAACTTGCTGAGCACAGGCACCAAGCTATAAGCCAGAGGGGTTAGCATGAGCTGTAGGTACCGTCATTGCCAACTATGGACCTCAGTCAGACAAGTTTCTTAACTTTTCTGGGTGCCTGTTTCATCATCTATAAAATGAGACTAGTGGTGCCTGTCAGCATTTTTATAAAGCTAAAACTACACACACACACACACACACACACACACACACACACACACACACAGTGGGGGTGGGGGAAAGACAGAGAGATCTCCAGACCTAAGGAGCAGAATTGGTTTTCGTTGTCCTAAGTTGAGCCAGCACTTGCCACCTCCACGTCTTTTCCTCAGCCTGCGACTTTCAAGTTCTCTCAGCTTTCACCTGGGGTTTCTTCTGTCTAGCAGAACTTTCCCAGGGCTGTCCCGCCTATACCCTCCCTCCCTCCAAGTTTGTATTTTGCCTCTTTCAAGAGCAGATTGATGTGAAGGCCCTGGGCGCCCTCTGCTGGCGGAGGCCATGCAGGACTGTAGGCATTGCCCAGACTGCCAGGAATGGATTTATTACTTGGGAACGATGTAGCCACTGTCCTGTCATTCAATGCTTCATCCTTGCCTGTGTGCGCCCCTCTCAGCTGTCTATGACATCTGACTCCTCCTTCCTCCCATCTCCTCCTTCCACATGAGCTTCGTCAGGTTACTCTCTGGAAATCCTTTTCTGGAAGCTCAAAGGGAACTATTTATGCAAGAAGAGGAACCTTAAGTCATGTTTCCTGCCACTTGGGGTTACCCATGTACATCTTTCAGTTGTCCATTGATGTCAGATGTCCCTAAAATCCTAAGACTGGCTAGGCCAGAAAGCACAGGAGTTGGAGAAGGAGAGTGAGGGGTACTAGTAGGTGTAATTTCCCTCTCCTGCAGTTTAAGATATATATACAAAAGTTGATGAATATAGAGAGAACCTCTCCTCCTAAGTTAGCAAAGGAAATTTCCCTCCAGGGCCTAGTTACCAAATGTGCTCAGACTGTAAATCACTGGGAGACACTTCACATCTGGTAGAGCCACCTTCTCCATGTTACTTAAGTAGAATAATGTGATGGTGCCCACCTCATGGTGAGGATTGCTGAGGTCCCAGTGAGAACAGAGCCTCTGTGCAGTCAGGTTGAAAGATGCCACAGCTCCTTCTCTCGGCTGTTGCCTGCTTGGGTTCTGGATACTCGTGGGGACTGAGGCCTTTATGAGAAGACTTCAGTCTGTGCATCTTGGGGCAAGACTTTCAACTCTTACATTTACTGAGATGAGAATTATGGACTCTGGGACCCGACTACCCACGACCTCACACTATCAATTACTTGGCCTTGACTTGTAAAGATTCTTTTAAATTGAAGTGTTTATCTCTACCCTGGGGGTTTTAACATCACCTACTTCATGCAGCTTCGTGAAGCGCTTACCAAGGTCTCTGACACCCAGTAGGTGCTAAATAAGGTCATTTCCACTCTTCCACTACAGCAGCCTGGGAAACTTCGATGATCCTATTCTATAGATGAGAAAATTGAGATTCATGAGCTTTGTTCCCGATTACTCAGGTAGGACATCATATGGGGAGACCTGGAGCCCAGTGTTCAAAGCCATCAATACCTCATCAAAGTTAATTTCTCCTACCTACAAACCAGGTACTTGTCGGTCACATGATGAAGGGGTTCTTCCAATCCAACTCGAATGCCTGACAATGAGCTCACTGGTGGCACTGCATGGCCAATGTTTTCCCTCTCTCACCAGGTTGGGAAGACCTGGGAAACAAAGGACAAAGCCAGTCTTTCTGTCCATAGTACTCAATCCAGGGCTCTGTAAACAGCATCTGATAGTTGCTGACTAGAGCCTGGGATACCCTTCCATTTTACTGCACACTTGGGGAAAGATCTGTAGTCCAGCAACCACCTCACTGTTCTTATGGTGTATGTAGTATTTCCATTGCCTGGAATGCTGTCTTCTCTCTTTTTGGGCCCCCAGATTTGTAGACTACGTGGCGAAAAAGATTGATATTCAACACAAACAAAATACTATGCTACACAGCAAGAGTAGCTTGGAAACTCACCATAGTTTCCATACTCAGCACAGGTATCCCCTGAACAAAGGCCCAAACTTTGCTAGACCTGGCTTTAAATTCTGTTCTCATAAACTTAGAATCTCGTTGTTACTTATCTGTGATTTACACATAATACTAGCTCAAGAGCCACAGTGAAGATTATATATTCAGGTATAAGTAAAGTACTTTGCTAAAGTCTAGCAAACTAAGGATGCAATGAATAACAGAGATGGCAGTGAGAGTGATGGGGAAGATGATGGTGATGCTGGAGATGTTGAGGGTGGTGATAACATCACCTTCTCTGGACCCAGCCCTAGAGGACATTTTCACTAGACAAATGGATTGGGGGCAGACTTTGAAAGTGTCTAGGAACTGGTATGGGCATCTGCAATGAAGACAAGAAGGTAACCCAAATTACAGTTTCTCAGCTGCTTCTGAACTGCCTGGAGCCCAGGCTTTAAGAGCCTTGGTTTGCCATCACATATTATTCATTTCAAGGTTGCCCATGGCAGGGGACAAAATGAAGGGATAAGCATCTTCCTGCTTCTGTTATTTCCTTCCCTCCTCTCCTCCCTGTCCAGATTGTAACTAGTGTTGCTAACTCTGACCATAAAGTGATCATACAAGTCAGAATAGATAGGAAAATGCCCCCTGGTACCCTGCTCAATGACTGACTTCCCCATTTCCTGCTCGCACACTCCTCGTATCAACAATCTTCCCATCTCCCGTGGCTGGCTGTTCCATTTTTAGGTCAGTCTATTGTCTAGAATAATGAGGTCTGTGTCCTTTTTCTGCAGTCTCTGCCACCACTGTCCTCTTAAACCATATCCATCCAGGACTCCATATTCTAGGGTCACATAAGGGTTTGTCTTGTGATCCGTTGCAGGCCGGCCTCTCTGAAGTTAGAGCAGGGCAAAGAGCACTAGTCTGGGAGTAAAGAGACCTGAGTTTGTGTCCAGTCTACTGGTTGTTGTTAGGCAAGGCCTTCCATTTCTCCAGTATCTTTAGCGTTCCTTCTACCTTAACACACATGCAGTTTCCAAGCTTCCCTTCCTTCCTTCAGCTTAGCCTTGCTGCTACCTCAAACACTTGGTGCTACTCTCAGCTCCCTAGCATCCAGGTTTACCCACTTCATTGCTTAGGCAAAGGGATAGTTCACAGCCAAATATATAGTTTGTAGAGCCTCAGAGGATGTCTTAAACAATGGGCAACTTGATCCCATTAAGTGTTTACAGCAGCCCGGAGATCGAAGCCTCATTTATAGAAATTGAAACTTGGTTGCAAGAGAAACAGTAAGTAGCTATGGACGCTCTGGGCTTTGCTGCTCAGCCTGCCTGAATTCCATACCCTGTGGTCAGGGCTATGCTCTCAGAGCTGGGATTCAGGAGGCTTCACGGCAAAGCCACCCAGCCTGTTCCAATGAGCTTCAGGCCTCCTTGCCCCGACATTGCCATTGCCCCGTTCCTTTCCTCTGCTCTGTAATCTCTTTGCTCTGTCCCACAGGGAGAACAACTTCATCAAGGACTTTCCCCAGCTGGCGGACGGGCTGTTGGTGATCCCGCTACCTGTGGAAGAGCAATGCCGGGGAGTCCTCTCCGAGCCCCTCCCAGACCTTCAGCTGCTCACTGGTAAGACACACCCTTCAGACCTCTGCACACTCACTGACCACAGCTGTATCTGTTGTGTGAACTACAAGAACATATCAAGATGCTCCAGTCCAGCCAGACTCCCAGTCCTCTGCCTTGTCTTGGGCTCCTGCTAGGAACCATGTAAAAGGAGGGGCTTAAGGAGACCCCAGCTTCTTAGCTAGGACCTACTTCATGAGAGGCACCTCCCCAAGAATAAGAAACAATTTTCCAGCCTTTCCCACTGAGACTTTGCCTGTGTCCAAGTATCAAACCACTTTCCATTCAAGTGACATTTTTTTCTGATATTTCAATACTTTCAGAATTTTGTTTTCTTTGTTCATTTAAAAATAATTCTAGAGTTAAATCAGTGGACTCTTGAATCAAGACTTTCTCCACATGGATGCATTTGAGTCATGTGGTTTATTATTTGCATGTGGTCACTGAGCCATTTGCTGGGTGAGTTTTATTTATCCAAATTTGAGAGTAAGGCATCTAGGTTCCAATAAGCCCAACGGCATCCAAGACGTTCCCTAGGACTAGACCCTGGTGAACAGTGTTGGGTTTTTTATCCTTTCAACCCCACCCTGTTATTCTCACCATCCCAAACCTTCAGGCTCTCCTGAAGTGCCAGAATTTTCTGTCTAGTTCCAAGGTATGTTTCTTCTCTTCTTTATCTTCTCCCAACTTTTCTGCTACCCTTTTTGGAGGGTGGGGTTGATTTTTCTAAGACAAGTGGACCTGGACTCTATTTTTGGTAATATAATAGTGGAGTGATGTCCACTACCCAGATTGGCCACCCTCAAGTACGATTGAATCCTCTCGCTTAGAAAATGATTGTCCCACATAGCCTGCAATGTGACAGACACCCCATCACTTGCAAGCTCTGAGTGGCCAGGAGCAAAAAAATCTAACTACTATGAGCCTTTCCTGTAAAATAGCATAGACAGAGGAGACCCCCCATGGGTTAAAGGTGTCCTTGGGAAGCAAGGCTATTTCTATTTTTCAGCCCATGTGATCCTGCATGAGTGTTGCTATTCTGATTTCAGATTATTAAGGTGCCATATACTCCTCCAAAGTCACATGGCTAGTGTGTAAATTATCATCAAGTATTAAACCTAATTAATCTGGACTCCAAAGTGGATGCCTTATCCATTCTCTTATACCACCTCCCAGACTTGTCCCACTTCAAAGAAGATGCAGATCAAATGGACCCATAGATGACATATCTCTGTAAAGTGGTTTAAAGACTCCTGTGCCTTCCTTAATTTCCCCTTCCTATGAGCATAGAAATTCTAAGTGACATGGAGTATTCTAGTTGAATTCTCTCTGCTGATTGGGCATCAGGTTTAAGAGAGACATGCCTCTTTGGAAAACCCCAGTAAGGGCAGCTCAGCATCCGCAAGAGCTCACATTTCTTTACATTGTCTGGTAGGAGAGTTCTTTAAAGACCCCAACAGATTGTTGATTGTGTTTCCTTGGACAGCTTCCATCTTTGCAACATGGACATAACAGTTACTTTTTTAAAAATATGGTAAGGAATGAAGGTCATGTGTATAAGAAGTTTGGTTTACTATGGCTTTCCAGTAATTTTGCAGATTGTTTTAACTATATGTCTTAGCTCAGGGACATTTGAAAGTTTCCTAATAAGGGAATTGCTACAATTCAAGGGATTTTTTTTTAATTACCAGAGGTTGGAGTAGTGGCGTAGTAGTTAAAAGCACTGGCTGCTCTTGCAGATGACCTGGGTTTGCTTTCCAGCACCTACATGGTGGTTCACAACTATCTGTAGCTCTAGTTTCAGGGAATCCAACATCCTCTTTCAGCATTCACAGCCACTGCACACACATGGTGCACAGACATACATGCAGACAAATTACCCACATGTATAAAATAAAAATGAATCTTTAAATGTAGAATTACCGAGACAAATTAATCTTCTCTCCCAGAGCTTCATTCTATCTCCTTTCCCTAGAGGAGGAACTGTACAAAGAGTAAGGTGGGTGGGGTGAGAATCAGGGGTAGTTTCAAGATTAAGAATGAAGAGAAATCATTCCAGTTAGGAAATTGTAAATATCCAATTGAATTCCAGGATCCATTCTGGACTCTGTAGGAGAAATGCAAATAATACAGCATGGCCTTTATGTCAAGAACCTGACATACTACAGAAGCCTATATTCCAGGTGTGAATCCCAGCTAAGGCAGGGACCACAGTAAATGAAGGATGGGATAGCGGCCACTTACAAGGGAGGCCCAGGGATAGAATGAGGGGCAGGAAAGATGGTTTTATAAATTGCTTGATAAGCGGAATGTACCTCCTCCCTTTGAATACCACACCACGCAAGAAAAGGGTCCTTTAATAGCCCACATCAGAATGTTCAGCTTTCTTCTGTCAGAGGTGGGGCTCAGTTGTTGATTACCCCTTCCCCACAAACAACAGCTGTGAACATGGCTGGGCAGTAGTAGATGGGACAGGGGACAGAGTCTACCTGGATTTTGATGTCTAGGACTCCTTGAATAGAAATTTCTCAGCCCTGGGTCAGGAGCTTGGTCTTCTCTTTCCTTTTTCCATCCCCTCTCTCTTTCCTTCCCAGCACCACATAGAGAGCGTAGGCAAGACAGAGCAGATAAACAGAGACGACATATTTATAACTAAACATTCTCACTCCAATGGACATATCTTAGGGGATCATGAATATTTTACTTGAAAATGAAAGCCTCTAAAATTATATTATTCCTGAAAAGGCTAAAGAGGGAGGAAAAAAAAACAGTTGACAGTAATGGACAACTTTAATACTACAGAAATGTCCAGGAAGAAATCATTTGTTCCAATGAGATTCTCATTTTAATATCCATATCAAATATCTCTTTAAGTGCCTCCTCACCAGGGGACAAGAGAAAGGGATAGGAAATGTGCCTGCTATTTGCAGAGGTGCAAGAAAGCACAGCTACATAACAACAATAATAACTGCTAACGTGACTATCATTTCTTTTTAATGCATTTGTTCATGATTATAAAGAGGAGAGAATGCAAGGCTTTGGGTGGAAATTTTAGAAAATGGAGATAGATACAAATCAGAGGGCAGGATTTTTTTCCATGTATCTGGTATCCAGTGTTAACTGCTTGCCAACATTTTTGTTGTGTTTCTTCTTTGTTTGTATTTCATCTCGACAGTACCTGTGATTTCTGAAATGCCTTCTGTGGAACATGCATTCTTAATGATCCCTCTATATAAAAGAAGTTCCATGAGCAGCAGCACCGTCACAGAGACTTGTTGTGTATTTTAATTATTGTAATATGCTTAAAATTAAAAAGTTCAGTTTGTTTAGCCAGTATTTCTCATTTATTTGAATTAGGAAAATATATGTAGGTATACAGGTTTGCCACATAGTGATTATAAATATCCATGCTAACAACCAATGGTTTATACCAGGGTCAGCAAACGTAAAGGGATGGGTATTACCTACATAGGGATTTTTCAAGCGGCCTCTGCTATTTAGTGCAAAATCAGCTGCAAAGACTATGAAACAAATGGGCTGAGAAAAATATACCCCTGACCCTGGTCCTACAGGCAGAGACTTTCTAGTCTCTGAAAGCTTTCACTTCTGTTACCATATTCAAGTCTCACGTTATGCCTACAATGTCAGATGGGAAATCTGAGACAATGAGATGTCTATGACACATTACAGATGGACTTAGGTAGGTGGGGTATAAATTTGACCTTTTACATGTGAGGTAGAGGGACAATGAAAGCCCAAAGAAAACATAGAGATGTGTCTAAAGAGCACGGCAGTGGAGAACGTGGTTGGTTCTAACTGTGAAGCAGTCAAGACCCAGACCAAGCTTCTTCTCACTTTGAAGAGGTGAGCAGAACACAGAACTGCAGAGTGTGCATTGTGGTGAGTATTAGGAATGCCAGGCTCACATGCTATCTTATTTCTTCCTCTAGGAGACATCAGGTATGACGAAGCCATGGGTTACCCCATGGTGCAGCAGTGGCGTGTCCGGAGCAACCTTTACCGTGTGAAGCTGAGCACCATCACTCTCTCAGCAGGTGAGGACCACTGTCCAGCTAACAACCAAAGGGCATATGGTCACTTTGCACATGGTCTCAAGAGCTTAGGATGCCCCCAGCCCTGGCTGGTACTGATGATGCTGAAAGAATGGAAGAGCATCTAGGTAGGACAGCATAGCAGGCAGTAGCATGAACACCCTGCAGTAGGGACAGCACAACAATGGGACAGTGTGACACAGAAGGAGCTTCCTAGAAGAAAAATTGCTGAGTGGGGTGAAGAAGTATGATAACAGGAAGAGAGGAAACAGTAACCTAAGCAATGTTGTGGAAGTGTTTCTGGCTTGTGATTGTACCTTCTCTCCTCAGTTCTCTCTTACTTCTTTTGTTGTCCATCTCTACATGTCAACAGCATGTGGCCCCACTCTTCACCACCATACACACATGCGTCACCCATTCTTTATCCATGCGAGCCCTGAGCTCCAGCAGGGAGGGTGTTTGGTAGTTTTTGAGATGGAACACGTTTGTTCATAACTTTGCGTTCGCTGTAACCCTTCTGCCTAGCTCTCCCTGCCTGGGGTATGCACACTGAACTCTTTGGTACCTTCTCCATGCTCCATTCTTCAATAAACAACGCAAGGAATTCCAGATGTTGGAATACCTCCAGCAAAGTACTAACGAGTACTTGATTCATGTCTGAATCACGTCTATCTACCCCTCTGACCGGAGAACTGGGGCTAGGTCATGGAATCTGTTTATTCCAATATCTCCCCAAACTAACAGAGAATCAGCACATTGTTGGTGTCCGTGTTTGATGGAAGAATAAGATAAATAAATGAAAACTGGAGAATAAGGTATTGAATAAAGCTTCCTGGGAAGAAGAGACCTAGTCTGAGGTTTTGTACTCTGGTTCTGACAACACTGTCACCGGCTTTTTGTCAGCGTGTCCCCTAATTATCTCTTGAGTTCTGGCTTTCATTCCTTTTTATTTCAATACCGCTTTGTTCATCAGCAAAATGGAGCTCTTTCCACCTGGGGCTGGGAGGACTTTACCCTCTGGGCCGGACAAACAGTGATTGTTGCTGACATCTGTCAAGCATGTTATAATGTTTGAGGTCTTGTGGCTTGCAGCAGTCCTACAAGGAAAGTAGTAATTTAGCTTATCTGTCATCATACAAAGGAACTGAAGGTCGAAGAGGTCAAGTAACCAACCCAAGGTCACATGGCTAGCAAACACCAGAAGAGAAAACAGAACATGGATTTTGATTGCATTTTTGTCTGCCTGGCTGAAGAGCCACAGGGCATCTCCAAGGCACTGACGTTTTACTTAACAGAAACCATCTCATTATTAACCCTGCTGCATTAATTACCCAGCTGCATGAGTTAACAGGTTGATGGAGAGAGAGTGTTCTGATCAAGCACCCTTTCTTTGAGCCCTAGTTCTGTTTCCCCACCACCCCCTCACCCTGCACTTGTGAATATAACTGTGATGTTCCTGTTAGAACTACAAAGGTGTACCTGCTTTAATTAATCAGTAATGATGTTCCTGGAAGCTCCTTGTAAATCAAATGTTGGCAAATTGGAGCTCATTTTCAGTGTTGGAGAGGGGCTTGCCCTTTGATGTGCCATTGCCTGTTCTTATAATAACCATGGCTGGTTGTTTGCTGTGTTCCAGGAGCTGGTGGTGTGCCTGGCTGGGGTGGGTATCGGAAAGATGCATTTGTGGATTTAGAGATAGATAAAGAAGGATTCTATCTGTAAAGGTGGCAATTCTTCAGAGTGTGGGGAGAGAGAGAGTGGGTACTCTGCACAGGAATAGGTGAGAAAGGCTTCTAAGAAAGGGGTGACTTCATGAGATCTTGATGCATAGGTGTGTCTTGGGAGGGAGTAATTCCATGTATGGAGACAGTGCTGAATACATAAAGGAAGGATGAGAGAAATCCCAGGTTCCAGTAACTGCAAATAAGGAAACAGGAGATAACTCAGGCACTCCTATAGGCCCAGATATGGTCATGGAACTTTATCCAGTGGCAGGAAGGATTACAAGAAGGCCTTTAAGGACTTGGGACATAGGAAATTTCACAGAAAGAGTAAATTATATTCAGGAGTATGAACAGTGACAACAGCTTGGGACATTTGTCTGGACTTCATTTTTAGTGTCAACTCAAGTCTATCTGCAGTGTGCTCCAGGCTCCCCCAGTTGATGATATATGGGGAGAGAATTCACAACAACTGCATGTATTCTGGAGGATTCAGCCTTTAAGGCAGATGGGAAACTCAGAGAGCACTTCCCTACATTTGCTGTCCTCTAAACACCCTAAGTTTGAAAATCAGAGCAGTGGGTTTTGGGGTGGCTTTACTCTGTGTGAAACTCCCCCAGGAGTTTCCCATACTAAAGCTGAGTCGGTGGCCATGGAGAGAATTGGGTTAGAGGCTGAATGGTGAGGGCACTAGGCTCCCATTGTTGGAAGGCCCTGGAAGAACAGGAAGAAGAGTGAAGTGGGAATAGCAGCTCCTGAGACACGGCTCTGTAGGCCTTGTGCTAGGTATGGCAGACTTAGCAGAGTACGGGACAGCACAGCAGGCAGCAAGAAAACTCCACTGTCTCAGAAAATGAGGGCAAAGGTGGAAAAGAAGGCAATGTAGCAAGAAGCTAGAGCAGGTATGAAATCTGCACTGAGCTGGGACAAACGTAATGCCGGGACTCCAGCCGTCTTCCTTGACGTTAAAAACAAAGGAGTGTTTGAGTCCAGCGCTTTTAGACAGAGAGCCAAGATGTGTTATTTACAGTCTTTCAGCTTTGGCTTCTCATCAGGTTAATGGGAGTGTGGTGGCAACATTGCAGTGCTTGAACTAAGAGAGTAAAAACATCTAGTGGTCAACCTATACGCATCAGCTGTTCAGTAAGTAAGCATCAGCTCCAGCTTTCTGATGGTGACCTTAAAGTCATCATCACATAGGTGGGCAAGTCTTCCTCGTCTGCAGAGTGCTACTATGTCACAGTACCCAGCACTGAGAGTAAGCCTTTGCTGTAAACATGTAAGGCTAGAGCTGCCAGCCTGCTGCCACGGTGATGAGGATGAAGGCCATGAATTCTGGCTGAGAGAAGCCCTTACTGGGATATAATTTGTCGGCCACCAACTTCTGAAGTCTAACCACTCACACATGCTCCTCTCCCTCCAGGCTTCACCAATGTCCTAAAGATCCTGACCAAAGAGAGCACTCGGGATGAGCTGCTGTCCTTTATCCAGCATTATGGCTCCCACTACATCGCAGAGGCCCTATATGGTTCCGAACTCACCTGCATCATCCACTTCCCCAGTAAGAAGGTCCAGCAGCAGCTATGGCTCCAGTATCAGAAAGGTAAGCCTGGGGGTGGGGTTGTTGGAGGTGGTGGCCAGGTGTGGCACAGAGGGAAGGCAACTGAGAAAACAATGGAGCCTCGCCAAATCTAAATCCTTTTTCTCCTATCTGAAAATTGCATAGGCCTTGGCAATCCCCAGGCCTTCCCTGAGCTCACTTTGCCATGGTCAGGGTGAGGAAACACGCTGTCTTAAGATTCTTTCATTCAGGTGTTTTAACTCTTTTCTTATGCTATAGGCTTCTTTTTTTAAAAACCATGCGTTCCCCTTGAAACAATTGCCAGAGATAAAGGCAGAGGATGGGCATGGTGTCTCCATGATGCCTTCTCTTTAGGCTTCTTGGCAGAAGGCAGGAAAAACTCTCACTTGCTCCTCAAGTCCAGGGGACAGTTTCAAGTGTCACCCACAGAGGGGCTGTTATCCTCACGGAAGGTCACCACATCTTAAATCTGTCTTCTTTTCAGCTGTCAATAGATTTCTAACTCCTTCAGTCTAAGGTAGCCTAGTGCAGAAGACTAGTCTCTGCCATTGGCCTTGGAAATGTCATTCCTGTGTGTGCTGCATGTTCCCTTCCTGTGAAATGTGTACTGTGATAATTATTCTTCTCTACCTACCACATGGAAAAGGGGAGGTGACTCACACACGAGCATTTTACAAAGTTGGAAATTCCACATGTATGTAAAGATGTCTTCTACTTTTTCATGTGTATGTGTGTGTGATACATGTGTGTTCACATGAGTGTTGATGTGTGCATCTGTATGTGTAAAAGTACATTCAGGTGGGAAGGCTGGAGGCTGACATCAGGAGTTTTCCTCGATCACTCCCCACCTTACCCATCGAGGCAGCATCTCTCATTTGAACCCATTCACTTATCCAGCTAATCTAGCTAGCCGACTTCCTTGGGCACGTCCTGTTTTCTACCCTCTAGCTGCTGGATATGAGCAGCCTGCTGTGCCTGACCAACATTTATATGAATGCTAGGGATCCAAACCCTGGTCTTCATGCTTTCTCGTTGTACAGCAAGCCCTTTAACCACTAAGATATCTCCCAAGTAGCGTGCATTATGTATTAATATGTCACTGTGCTTGAGAAATGGAGTCTCACACTAGGGAAACCCAGTCTCAGACACACGGAGGCAAGTGCCCACAGAGACACAGCTGAGGAACAGCAGGGCCCATGTTGGAACTCATAGTTGGAACTGTCGGGCTACAAAAACTGTTTTCTTTTAGCTTTCTTTTTTTCTTCCTCCCTTCCTTCCTTCCTCATTCCCCCTCATCTATCTATCGATTTATCTATCTATCTATCTATCTATCCATCCATCCACCCATCCATTCATTCATTCATTCATTTTCCAGCTATATCAAAGTGTTTTCTGTTATGGTTAATATCATTAATTGCTAGAAAGGGTGAGGATTGATGATACCAACCTGCTTGCACCTTCTCCACAGGACTCAACCATCCTAGCTCCACGAGCTCCATAAGTCATAACTACAAACCCCAGAACACTGTGGCCCTTGGAAGCCTCATTGAACTCAGCTCTCCAGCTTGCCTTGGGGAAATTAAAACTCAGTGGGAGAAGGAAGTCTGAGCTAAGTCACACAGCGACACGAGTCAGGGCCAAGGCAAAGCAAAGCTGCATCATGCCATCTTTCAGTGCTTGTCAGCTGCTGACTATGCCTGGTGAGATGGAACCCCCAATGTACCTTGGCCATATCTGTAGCCTTTGGTTGTGCCTCTGGGATTTTTGCATCCCCAGCTGTGTTTTCACCCCTGCCTGCTTCCTGTGTGCAACTGAGTGGGGCATGGGTAGTTTATAGGCTCAGAGGACATAATTGAGTTGTCAGGGAATAGCTCGGTTTTATGGCTGTGACAATGACAGTCTTTAAGGAAGTGCATTAAATCAATAGAAGTCTCATTGCGCCACCCTATAAATAATGTGACACATCATTAAGCAGGGCAATAAGCTTCAGGACTTTGAAGTAATACAATTAGGTTATGTTTATAAAAACTCTCTCTCTCGCTGTGGCCACTGAACTAATTTGCTTCATGCCACATTCAGGGTCTGGGACACTACTGTGATGCTAAATGTCATCCCATCTCCATCCTTGGTTGCTTTCAGGGCCTAGACTTCCTTGTTGAAGAACGTCGCATTCTTTGCAATAGACATGGAATCTGGTACAAGAGGATAGGAGAAGGAAGAGGGTAGAAAAAGCTGGCACAGCAACTGGAGTCCCCCACCCCACTTCAGGGACTGAATGACTTTGGTGTTGAAGCTTTCCACCTCTGGGCTTCCATTCTGCAGAAACTTTTATCCCTTTCATGGTCTGTATTTGTTCCGAGAAGAACATACAGACACTGGGAAACCAAGATAAATGTTTTCTGTGTTTCTTTTTCTATCTCTACCTGCTACGGCATATCAGAAGTCTCGATTTACCTTATTTTTGATAATGGGGCATAATACAAGGGACTGGGAGGTTAAAAAAGGAAAAAACCACTGGGAGCCCTTCATATTCAGAGACAATTGATATAATTTCTCTTCTAGGTCATCAGTCATGTAACATCAACATCTTCTAAATGCGGGGGCCCAGGCCAGTTAAGTCTGGGGTTTGTGGCAGAGAACTAGGAGCAAAGCTTGTGGGAAGAGGAGCTGGGGCAGCAGTGAAGTGGGGCACATTTGGACTCCTTCCTCTCCTTATATACCTATTGCCTAGTAGCTTCCAAGTTTTCCGATTCCTCATGCTAAACGAGAGATAGTAATTCCCTTTCACAACTTTTAGGTGAGTGAGATGAAATAATGCAGGGAAAAGTTCCAAAACACAGTGGGTACATGAAAAACAGTAGCATGAAATAAAATGAATATTTTAAACCTCAGCTAAAGATTCTAGACATTCCCTGTAGTCAGTATCTCCAGACGTCGGAAATAAATGCCCCAGCCCTTTCCAGGCCTATAGATTTATTTGCGAGTTTCGCCCATTTGAAGAGTGGCCACTGGGAGAAAGAGTTCAGCTTAGTGAGCACTGTCTCCTGTAGAAACAAAAAGGGGCCTGAGAATTTTCTTTTCTGTAATAGGAGAAAAGTAAAAACCAGAATAATATCCCCTGGGTATGCCAATGATGAGTGGAAAGATCCCACCAGATAGATAGTTGTATTTCACCAGATGAGGACTTTGGCTTCTGCCAGTCTGAAGGAGCCTGGAGGACCAGGGAGGTCAGTAGAGTGGGATCTAATCTAGGAAAAGGTGGGCCCTAAAGGTAAGTGAGTATCTGAAGTCATCTCTGGAAGCTAGGAATCCTAAGCTTAATCCAAGGTTAGCATGTTCAGCCTGTCAGGTCCCTATAACCATCACCTGTGCCCACATGCCTTCCTCCAAGCCCATGTGACGGTCTGAGTGTCCTGTCCCAGAATTATACTTGCAAAACATGTTGCGGTATCCCTCCCCTCCCCTGAATGGGGCTTTATTTCATCGCCTGCCTTGATATCTGCATTCTCCACTTATCTGTGACCTTGATATAGAGTCTTCAGTTATGATTGCATGTTTATAAATTCATTCATGAATAACATCTTTCATTTGGGAATAAAACAAAGTTTCATAGTCAGCTGGGCCCTCATTAAAACCACAGGCGTGCATTTGAACACTTGTGTGATCATAGGCAAATTGATTCACTCTCTGAGATAGTCTCCATATTTGCAAGCAGGGTGGTTGTGTAGTCTGTATTAGGAAATAAATCAGAGGATAGATGTGTCTAGTACTGAGCTGGAGCATTTTCATCCTCCTCCAGCTGTCCCTTCTACCCATTTAGATCAAGGTGTTCCCAGCTGTGTATTCAGAGGTGTGAACTGGGGTGTGGAGGAGCTGTAACAGAGACTTTACTAACATGTCTTGGCAGTTGATACAGAATCGGGAATGGTTCAGATTGGTCTAGGGCAGGGAGTGACCCAGTGAGCTCAGCTACAGTAGTAGACCCAGGGGTGACTGTAGAGGTAGACCAGAGAGGAATCGACCAGGGTCTGTGACACCCCCTACTGTGTACTAGACCGTTGGATACATAAATTACCAGTCTCACAGGTTATGGCTGTCTTTTATTTTGTGGAGAAAGTTATGTTATAGTGGATGGATGTAAATATGTGAAATAATTTTTCAACCTCTGTGAAGGAACAAAGAGAAAGAAAAGGAGGAAGAAGGAAAAAGGAGAGACAAGGGTAAACCCAAGTCCAAAGAAGTAAAGGAAGTCTGGAATCATGAGCAGACCTCTTCTGAGCATAAGGCCTCCCAGGCCTTTGTCCCCTCTGGAAGGACAGTCTCTTCACATACCCAGTTTCTGAATTCTCTTGCATTTGTGGTTTAGTGAGATGTCCCCACAGGTAAACATCCCTTTTAAAGGTGTTTTATCTCTACTATATTTTCCAGGCCAATTCTAGGGAATGCACTTCCATCTGAATTACCATGCACTTCTGAATGTCAACTGGAATAATCCTGGGCTACTTTTTGGAAAAGTCTTTGGCTATTTGAAAGGCAGAGCCAAGCATCAGGCTGTGAGGAAGAGAATACCAAGATGTAGTCAAATGTCACTTCCTCTTGTGCTGACAGGTGTGGCCCACGGCTGTTGTGAACTAGAGAACTCTCCAGAGCTCTCTATTTCCTGAGGGAACTTGCTTCAAAGACGTAAGGAGACATGAAAGGGCTTGTTCAGGGGATCTGAGACCTCCAGGGTGCCAGATGACTTCCCCAGTGATTTCATAACCTGGGGCCGTTTTTTCTTCTCATCTTGCCTGACCTTTCAGTAGCATTTGACAGTCTGCTGCCTCTAGCTTGGTGCATTTGTGTGCTTGCTTCTGTGAAACCAGATCTCCCTGTGCTCTCTCCTCCCTCCTCTTCATCTTTCTTTGCAGGCTTATCATCCTCTGCCAAACCAGTAAAGCTGGACAGGAGCCATATCCTTCTGGCCACTCTTTCCCGGCTATCTCTGTGTCAATCTGTTATACTCTTTGTTGTTGTCTCTACACTTTGGCCTTACCCTATACCTCACTTATACCTCCTGCCCCAAGTCTTCCTCTGAGGTTTACTATCCTGCTTCTTCTCCTGCAGCACGAACTCAACTCCATACAACCCAATGCTTTTCTAGAATTCTAGTGAATGGTGCCATTACCCATTTAGAGGCAGAGTCAGGGCCTAGGAAAACTCAGCACCTCCTTCTTTCTTACTCCTCTACCCCATTTCCAAACCATGTCAAGTCCCATCATAGCTCCTGGATGCCCTCACTGTTTCCACTTTTCTGTTGCCTTTGTACCCAAAGCCGCCACCACAGCTTGTCTGAGTTTCAGTGGCAGTCTCCTACCTGAAGCTACTCTTGCCCCACATTAGCCCACACTACACAACAGTCCTAATGATGTACATGATACCCAGGGTTCTCCAGAGAAACAGTACCAGCAGAATGAAAACGCAAACACACACACACACACACACACACACACACACACACACACACACACAGAAGAGTAGTGAAAGGTATAGCCATAGATACATTTCATGAACTAGTTCACACAGTTATAGAGACTAAGGTGTTCCAACACCTGAAGTTAGCAGGTTGGAAACCCAGGTATACTGATGATTTATTTCTAGGCTGCTGGTATTAGCTGTAGTCTGGAGGTTGGCAGCTTAACCCTAAGGAAGAACCAATATTTACATGTGGGGCTGAAAGCAGAAAAGACCAACATCAAGCTGATGGCAGCCCAATAAGAGGCATTCTTCCAGCTCAGTTGTCAGCCTGACTATTCTGCTGAGGCCTTCAATGGCTTAGATGAGGCCAACTCACATTAAAGAGTCCACTCTACTTCACACAGTCCAATGGTTTAAATAGGACCCTCATTCAGAGTCACTCTCCCTCATATCCCCAGGATGTTTGACCAGACATCTAAGCTCCAATGACTCCATCAATTTGACACATAAACATAACCATCACAGATCAAACAGGGAGGTCTTATTATGTTGTTCATTGGATTCAAACTCCTGGAGGTCTTATCATTGCACTGAGGATAACTTCTAAACACATTCCCATGGCCTCAAGGCCCTATAGGTGCCATCTGTCTCCATCCAACCTCTTCAGCACCATATGTCCCTGTGTTCTCTACCCTTCAGTCTTATTACCCTCCTTCAGATCCTAGAAAAATCTGTCATCCTTCTGAAACTTAGGCTTCTTCTGAGTTTTGACCTTTATAGTCTAAATCACTCAATTCAAAAGCCATTTCTGCAAGAGATCTTACAAGAAGAATGGGGCTAGGTTAAGCATCTTCATTACATTCTCATTGAAGGATGGTACATATAACTAACCTCAGTATGTAACTTTACACTCATAGTTTGTGTTTATCATAACCATTGATTGGCATATAGATACCATTCAGCAATATTTGTTGAAGAATGAATGAATAAATGAGCCTGGGAGAGTCACATAGATCTTAACATCTTAGTCTAAGTGTTCCTTCTTTTTGTATTTTATTGGGGAAGAAAGTATACATAGCCTTCTTGCAGTCCCAAAGAGAATCTGCTTCAGGAAGATTGAAGGCTACTGCTGTGCAAAAGCACCTTACAGAAGATCTCAGAGCACCGATTTGGACTCAGATAAACCTGGCTCCTTCTTTACCAAGGTGCATGAATTCAGGGCCTACTTCATTTTCGTCAACTGTAGCATGGGTTAAAATGCTCAGCCTGGAACACATTCCTCTTTCCTTGGGACCAGCACAGGACTGGGAGTTGGCCAAATATCCCTTTCCCTATGCCTTGTGTCCTGGCTTCTGTGCAGATGATTGTGGGGTCAGTCTAGCAATGAGGGAGTGTTATTTCTTATAGCAAGTAGGGAGAGACTGGGGGAGGTTAAATATAAGCCGGACACCTACTTTGCAGCACACCAGAAGAGAGAGCCAACTTATTTCTTCTCAGAACCATGCAAAAAGACAATACAGGATGTGGTTCATTAAACACAAATAGGCCCATGAGATTGCTGTTTCCACAAGATGAAATTACCAAAAAAAGCATTTGTTCCCCATTTTAGATTGAGTCCATCTGGAACAGAACACCCTAGTCTTTTTTCCTATGGGTGTATACTGAGAATAATAATCCTTTCCAGGCGCTCAGCACAGTGTATCTTACAAGGCACTTTTGCATACATTATTTCATCCAATGTATGCTTCATAATACGTCTGTAAGGTAGGCATTGTTATCTCCATTTCCCGCTTGAGGAAACCAGGGCTCCAGAGGGTGAGGTGACTTGTCAAGGGTTCACAACAGGAAGCTTGGTGGAGCACAGATTTGAACTTAGGCTGCTTTAATCACAAAATCAGTGTCCATCCAACTATATCACAGCTACTTCAGAGAGCTCTTTAGATGTTAGCATCTAAAGGGAACCATTTGTTCTCTTGCTCTGTTTCTCTTATGTCAGTTGAAAGAAGGAAGAATGCAGAGACTCAAAGTTTAGCTCCCAGCCTGGGCAGAAGTAGAAATACTCTTTACTCACCAATTCTCCTCAGTACAACTTGCTTCCAAATCTTAGTTTAGGGGCAGCATTATAAGGTAAAGCAAAACAAAAACAAAACCTTAAAACGTCAGAGTGAGAAGAGACACTAGAAATAATCAAGCCTGGTCTGCATTCTCTTAGGACCATTATAACTGGGTGGTAATGGATGCTTGGAGTACTGTGTGGAAAAAGATTCTGGAAAAGACTACTAGGACCCATCTCAGTAGTGAAGAATACAGAGATCTCTTAGCAATGTCTGCCAGGGGCTGAGACGAGGAAATAATGACTTGTGTGTGAGTTGATTCCTTTTCTGTGCATGTTAATTAGCCATTCCCATGCTTCATATGGGAAAGTTAAGGTCAATTTATTCATCACCAGTACCCACAGCCACAAAGGGAAAAACAATGAACTAGAAGTATGTTTTGTCTTAACTATTCTAAAAATTTAGAATAAATTCAAACGTCTGTTGCTAAAACCTCATACATATTCATTAATGACAGTCGTTTGTTGGCAGACTGTTTATAGCCTTATATAATATAGTGCACGTGTGTGTGTGTGTGTGTGTGTGTGTGTGTGTGTGTGTGTGTGTGTGTACGAGTGTGTATGTGCACAAGAGCAAACAGACTATATTATACCTGAAACTCTGAGGACTTATGGGGACTCACTTAAGAGAACAGTCTTGGTAGAAATAATAAGAGATTGACACAATGGTAAGCTAGTGTCGTGATTACATTTAAACTGGAGCCAACTCACATTGATTTTGTCATAGAATCAGGCATGGGTTGCAGGGACTAAGGGGACAGTGTTGTTAGAAAGGATATCTTTCTGTCAGCGGTATTGTACCAGGAATATGAAGTTTCCTTGGACACAATGAATGGGGCTTTTGTTCTATATTCTTCACTTTCTCAGTGAGAACAAATGGTCTGGATAGAGGACACACCCGCTGAAGCTTCTTTCTTCAGGCCAAGGGCATCCTGAGAGGATCCCTGCCCACAGTTCTCAGGGATGCCGCAAACTCACTTTCATTTTCCTCTCTGCCCCACGGGGTAGTTTCTCTTCATCATCCTTACTTCCCCAGCATGCTGTAGTAGTCCTTTGGCTTCCTAACATGCACACACGCTCTGTGCGACACCTAAGAATAAGAAGGTGGGTAGGATGCAGCTGCTTCCCTCAAGAGGCTCGCAGTAAACCGGGAAAGGTAACACACAGGATGTTCAAATGTTTCTGTTTTTAATTTTATTTTTTACCTTAAAATTTTTGGAGATGATTACATTACAATATTCCCTTCCTTTACACTCTGAAACCCTCCCATATGTCCTTCCTTGCTCTCCTTTAATAACTGCTCTGACAGAGGAGGCCAAGGTATGTGTAAGGCACCGAAGCTGGGGAGCAGAGGTAGAACCCTGAGAGATGGACCCCTGACACTCCAAAGGAGCTTGGGGAGTGCCTAACAGAGCACTGGGGCTGGAGTGAGTGAGTGGGAATTTGCCATTAAGAAACTGCAGGGGACGGAGAGTCTAGGCAAAGCTGCATGTGGAGAAAGGCCTGACACATCAGAGTACTGGTTAAACACCTTGGGACAACTGAGCCTAGCAGGCCCCAGATCTCCTCATAGAACTCGGGATATTGCTATTCCTCAAGTTGTGGAGTATTTAGAGAAGCTTTCATACCTCTGTGCTGAGAAATTTCACAAACAGAAGGATTGAATCACCAGATGCAAATGAAGTACAAACAACAGGCCAGTGGGGAAGCACCAAGAAATGGCTGTGAAAGCATCTCATCCAACACGGAGGTTCTGAAGATGGCAAGAGAGCCTGTCATGACCAATTGGTCCACAGCAGGGACTCAGCATGAGTCAGTCGTTGGTGCCCTCTCAGGGAATACCACACACACACACACATGCACACACACTCACTCTCACACACACACATGCTCTCTCTCTCTCTCTCTCTCTCTCTCTCTCTCTCTCTCTCTCTCTC
>CABHPR010135238.1:3261-35376 GCA_902168415.1 Peromyscus melanophrys
TGGCCTCAAACTCATAGAGATCCACCTGGCTCTGCCTCCCAAGTGGTGGGATTAAAGGCCTTCGCCACCGCCGCCCAGCCAGTATTCACAATTTTTGATACCCAGAATTGCAGGGATACCAACCTATCAGCCCTACCTAAGACCACGGGCCAGAAAGTCAGTGTGACTCCAGCTTACCCCATTTTGCTGGACTTTGGTAGGATTGTGTCCCAAAGGTGAAACCCGTGGACCTGAGTGATAGAAATACTCATGAGTGTCAGAATGATACCTCTTTCCTAGCATCATGGAAGAGTTTTAGAATTTTAAAAAGTGATGCAAGAATTTGCTCTGAGTAGGCACCAAGGGAAGACGGCCCATGACAAAAACTGCAAATAAAGTATTTTAAAAATTGCTTAAATATTACAGTGAAAATAGAGGTTTGAGTTAAAAAGAAAATTAAGGATCAAAACAGCAAAGTTTGGAACATCAAGAGAGATGAATAAGTGATTTTGTAGCTGGATATTAGGTAACTAAACCAAACAGATAAGAGTCGGGTCTCTGGGCCAGTGACAGCAGGTTGGCTGTCCCCTCTACCCGAATCCCTTGGGGGACATAGGTAAGGGTCTATTGTCCTTTCATATATTCTTGATTCTAATGCAGCAAAGTATACCAGATTAAACAATAAGTAAGCATGGCTTCTAGCAAGCAGTTTCTTCCTATATCAGGGAAGACTGTTCCATAGACGAAGAGTTAACTAAGAACACATACAGGCTCTTCATGGCTGCTGTGAGAATGAAGAGAGCTGAGTATAACAAACGGTCAGTAACTAATGGCATGCAGGGTCAGGACCTAACAAAGCATGGGTATAGATGGACAGAGGGGGTGTGGGTGTGGGTGGGCAGTGCATGAACCGTTCATGATCACCTCCATGGTCAGACCTGGAGGCATGCACAGAGCCTGCATGCCCTCCATCATCTCATAATAGCTCAGAAGTAAGCAATCCCATAGCAACCACATCAGCCTTTGTTCAATCCCTGACACTTCCCATTAAAACCCAGACAAGAAAGCCCAATGACTTTTCCTCACTTGGAAATCCTCCCCTCTCTCAAACATGTATTCTACTTTCCCTTAATTCTCACTTTTGCTTAGTTTCCTATTTTTCTATAATTCTCTTCAATAAAACTTGCTTTTTACCTTACATACTCCCATAATAGTTCATGTTATTAATCTTCATTTGTGTGAGACAGCAGACTCTGAGCTTCTGCCCCAGGTTGATCTTTGGTGACTGCACGTACCCAGCACAACAGGTCATGCACAATTGGGCTGTGAATGGCCCTGTTATACTCAAAAACTGTGGTAGTAGTGATAAAATCAAATGCATAGCCACAGATAGATTTCACCAAAGATACAAAATCCTGGCAACACAAGCCAGTTGCAGGAAACAACAAGGATATAACAGAAAGGGGTTTCTTTTCTATAATAAAGGTGCTTTCCAATCATGGCCCCTTATCATGCGACACTGACAAGTTTCTCTGTGCCTCCCCCCATAGTCCTTGACTTACAGGCTTCTAGTGCTGAGGTAATCAAAACACATAAATGAAAGAATAAATAAGTGAAAAATCTACTCATACACCTCACTATTTGGCACTATTCTGCAGCCATTTCTTCTGAACTGAAACATCCCGTCTTGGAGGATGGAGAAAAGCTCATAAAAACTAATGACAAGGTTCAGAATACAAGGAAATTTACAAGACTCACAAGGCCTTCCTTGGGATTGTAAAATCGGTAAACATTTGACAGGAGAACTCTCTCCCACAGAGCTGACTTCACATTGGGCAAGAAGTTCAAGGGATGCATGCGGCTTTCCTGAGCTGTCATTCACCCTGGAGTGGGCCTTTGATGATGTGGCTGCCTTTGAGTCACCCAGCCTCCTGTAATTCCAAAAGACTGATGGACTTACTACCTAGATAGACTTGGGTAGAAATGGCTTTGGTCTGTCACCTGTGCTCTGTCTGAGGGAATAGACGTTTGTTCACATCTTCCTGGGAAAAGTCACACAACAGATACATGCTAGATGTCGGATAAAAGAGGCTTTTAATGAGAGCTTGCTTAGACACACGTTTAACCTGAAAACTTTTGAATGACTTCTTACAATAGCTTTAAGCTGCCGGATCTATCCATTTCTCGACAATGAAATGTCTACATTCTGAATATTTCCATTTGGAAAACCTGCATTCTTTGATCTAGTAATTGTATGATTAGTGTCAACTCTCGGCTAGCTATCTTAATGGAAGGCACAAAAGAAATAGACAATACAAAACAATAATTACTGCTGAATAATTTTGCTATCTGGATTTTTTTAAGTTTTGTTTTTGAAGTTGTTCCCTTACAGATTAATCTTTACCTCAATTCACTAAATATTTAGTGGATGCACTTCCTAGTTTGAACGCTGTACCACACAGGAACGCAGAAATTAATGGCAGAATCTCTAGCACTGAGTGAGTTATTGTTACTTTTCTTCAAGTTATTTTAAATGCTTTTGAATAGTTTCTCTGTGGGTAAGATAAGAGTTTTCATCCTATGATTTCTCTGAGGTGTTTGTCAGGAAGCAATTTGAATTTTTGTCTTGTACAATACTTCAATGCACTTCCCCATATAGTCATAGGTTTTTTTTTTATTAAAACAAAATGTTCCTGATTTAGTCTATAATATTGAACTTAGAAGGTTATAACTACAATAACTTTGCTTTCCAAAATGCCTTTATTTTTATATTTAAAAAAATGGCAAACACTATTTGCTTTCCAAAGCTATAAAATGATACTAATATTATTTGTTTGATACACACTTTATGTTTCAAGTACCCTGTTGATGCATGTAAATATAATGAGATGGCTATGAAGAGACTGAGAAAAGAACATCAGCTCATTGAACAAACACAACTATGTATCACACACTAAACAAAGTCCAAGGCTGCAAAAACTTCAAGACAGACCGATAGCTTTGGGAAACTTATAGCCAAGTAAAACTAAGAGCATAATATGAGGTGGTCTTTACTAGAGAGAAAAGAGCACATAGTTCTCCGTGGTCCCAGGGGAAGCAAGGGATTCTATGTTGGGTAGGACTAATGTAAGTTTTGGCCAAGGCTAGTCTTGAACTTCTGGTAAATCGTTAGTGCCACAATTAAGAGTGAGGTAATCAGGACAGGGGATGTAAATGCTCTAGTCCTGTACTGTGTAGGGATGTTTTGTCAGATACGGATCATGTAGCAAAGCAAGGCTGACAGCAGGGACCTGGAGGGAGTTCAGAGGCCACAGGGGTTCTTAGGTCAGAAGAACACATGATTAGTTCTATATATTAGATACAGGAAGACTCCATGGGGGAGCTGTTAGGAACTTATGAAAACAGTTCTTGGAAAATGGAAGGCCAGAGACAACAGGACAGAGAGGGAAGACTGGGGTACTGAGAAATTTCAGGATGCAGAGAAAAACAAAACAAAACAACAACAACAAAACACATCAAAATCTCTCTTTGGGGCCAACAAGATGGCTCAACTGGAAAAGGCTGTCAACCTTGAGTTGAATCCTCAAGCCCTGTATGGTGTAAGGAGGAAAACTAGTCTTGCAAGGTGTCTCTACATGTCGTGGTATGGGAATCCCATGCACATAATAAAAATAAATCAGTGTAAAAACTATTTCCTTGCTTTTCTTTAGAAATAACTAATTGCAAAGAAAATGCAAGGATAAAGGAATAAATTGCTTCTTCTCTTTACACAATTTCTTGTGTGTGTGTGTGTGTGTGTGTGTGTGTGTGTGTGTGTGTGTGTGTGTGAGAGAGAGAGAGAGAGAGAGAGAGAGAGAGAGAGAGAGAGAGAGAGAGAAGAATTTAACTAGATTGAAGAGTAAATTAGAAGTACTCTGATGGCAAGAATTATGCAAGCACATAATATCACAGATTTAACACAAAGGAAATCTTCAAAGCTTTAATGGGGGCATGGTGTCTGTTGGGATGTTTCTGATCAAATTATTTTCTAAGAAACAGCATTGATTTTCAATGAGTCCCTGAGGAGAAATACATTCTATGAGAGAAAACCAGCATTTTGTATCTCTTATCATCTTGTACATGGATTGGTACATTTATTACTCTACTGACAGGTAAACAAGATGACTTTTTAAAAAGAAAAAGAAGGCTGGAGAAATGACTCAAACAGTGAAGTGCTTGTGGTGGGAGCCCGAAGAAAGGATCCTGTCTGAAAGCAAGGCCAACATGGGGATGCAGAGACAGGAGGATTCCTGAAGCTGGCTGGCCATTCACTTCAACCAAGTCAGTGAGCTCTAGGTTAAGTGTGAGACCCTATCACAAACATAAGGGAGAGCAACTGAAGAAGGACTCCAATGTTGACCTCTGGCCTTCACATGCATACACATATATCTGCACACACACACACACACACACACACACACACACACACACACACACACGTGAATTCTAGCTCTCATAACCTGGATTTTATTTTTAATTTATTCTCTCTTTTTTAAAAAAATGTATATGGATGTTTTGTCTGCATGTATGTCTGGGTACCATGTGCCTGGTACCCTTGGAGGTCAGAAGAGGGTGTGCCCTGAAATTAGAGTTACAGGTGATTGTGAATCATCATGTGGGTGCTAGGACTCAATCCCAAGTCCTCTGGAAGAGCAGTCATCATTTATAATCACTGAGCCATCTATCCAATCTACTCCCCCTCACCATTGAGACAGGATTACATTATGTAGCCTTTGCTGGTCTGAAGCTCACTACATAGAGCAAGGTGTCCTTGAACTCTGAGACCTACCTGCCTCTGCCTCCTTGGTGTTAAGCTTAAAAGCGTGTGCTATGACAGCCTGGCTCATAAACTAAATTTTAAATCCTAATCTGTAGCTACTTTTTCCCTACAAGAGAGACACGTGATCCAACGTCTTCCATTTGAAGCACAATTCACACTGCCTGCCAAGGAATCTCTAATTCCAGAGTGTGTCCCTGGCCTCATAAGAAAATCATTTCCTTGGTTTTTCTTTCCCCATTTCTAGCCCACTTCTCTCTGGTTCATTTTCCACAAGGTTCTGTTAAAACAAGGAATGCTCCAGTGTGTTTCTTCCTTTCCACCAGTACTTATTGACATAATCAAGGGTGGGCTTCTCTGACCCCCCCAACCCCCCTGTATAGGCATCACAGCAGCCCTAAGGCCTCTCCGGTTGGCACTGATTAATTATCTGTACAACAGCACCAAGGCAGCCATGCTTGCTCCCCACTCATTCTAAACCTATCGAGGAAGGATGTGGATGACATCAAGGGAGGATTTTACAAGACTCTGTCTAGACTGCCAAAACAATCTGTGGTGGAGAAAATTGCGTAAATATGGGCTACCAGGAAACAGGCATTTTCCTTCTCCCCTCCTTGTGGTCTTTTTTTGGTGTGGGACACAGTGCAACCTGGGCTGGCAATTCTGTAAATTATACTCTTTGAATCATGTAATAATAACTCAGGGACCAGAATGATTTAATGCCATGTGGTAAGTCAGTGTGGAGATCATTTCAGACCAAATAAATAAATAGAAGCAGCAAGTGACTTTGAGCTCATTTTAATTTCCAAATTTCTTAGTTCTATCTGAGGTTTTGTGGGTATTCTATAAACTCTTCAAATAATAACAGATGGGCCAATGATGATCCATTTTTTTCTGCTTTAGTTGAAGAACAGGGCCAGAACTAAACCATGGACATTGTCTTAGCTGGGGTTTCTATTGCTGTGACAAAACACTGTGACTAAGAACTTGGGGAGGAAAGGGTTTATTTCAGCTTACAGCTTATATTCCATTATGCTGGGAAGTCAGGGCAGGAACTCAAGATAAGACTTGGTGTCAGGAACTGATGCAGAGGACATAGAGGAGTGCTACTGACTGCCTTGCTCCTCCTGAGTAGCTCAGTTTGTTTTCTTATATAACCCCAAGACCACTGACCCAGGGTTGGCACCACCCATCCAGAAGGGGCTGGCCCTCCTCACATCAATCATTAATTAAGAAAATGCCCCCCATCGGCTTGTCTTCAGGCCAATCTGATAGAGAATTACCCTCTAATAGTCTCTCTTCTGAGATACGTCTAGGTTTGTGTCAAGTTGGCAGAAATCAACCAGTACAGACATATGTGAGACCCTCTCTCCCTGCACTTTTACTACTTTGAGGTTTGGCAGAGCCTTTTACAGTTAAAGTAGGGGAAAGGGCATAAATGGTTCCCTTGTGCTGGACAATGCACTCCCTCCAAGAAACACAAAGACCTACTCTCTTAAGGTGATCACCTGCTTATTCCAATGCCCCCAAACCGAGTTTTCATCATTGAGTTCTCATTTTCTCTCCTCTCTCTCCCTCTCCCCCCCTCCCCATGTGCCTGGAACGATGTTTAAAAATGGGAAATGGGTGTACTCTTTGAGGAACCAAGTCTATGTGAACCCATGTAGTATTTGCCTCTATTTAAACAGAGCGTGGGACACAAGGCTGCAGTTACACAGAATTTCACGTCCTACTGGGTGCTGCTTCTTTCTGGGTCACTCTTCTACTTTTGGGACTTCCTCTCTCACTGATGATCATCATGCTGCTTCAATTCACCCAGATCTGCTCTGTTTCATCTCACTGGGAGCCCAGACCACACAGGATCTTGCTGAAGGTTACTAAACATTCACACTCATAATCCGGTGGGCTAATTATGTTGTGTAGCATGTCTAAAAGTTTAGTGAACTAGGGCCGCAATGAGTTTATACTTCTCCATCTTCTGACATCTAGGGCCTGGTAGGTGTCTCCTCTCCTGGAACATCTTAGGACATTACAATCAGGTAGCAGTTCAGTTCCAGGTGGCCTGTGATGCTTCTCCACAGGCTTCTCTCCTGTTGTCTCATCTTCCAGGGCCTTTCTAGGTGGCCTCTCTCTGAGTATCCTGGAATCCTTCTGTGGTAACTCATGGCTCCAGTAGGAAGGAAGCCAAAGCTTTCAGGACCAACCTAGATTCACGAAAAGGGAAGGTTTGCTCTGGTTTTGGATTGGAGCCATATTTAAAGAGTAACTCCTGGGATTAGAGAGGGGGATGGGGAGAACAAGAGGAAGAGGAGGGAATGCACAAAGATTTTCAGAAGGTACACCTTCAAGGACCAGATCTGTACTATTAGGTATTTAAGGTAGCATGCCTACCTTGTAAAAGTAATGATCTGAAATGCCCCATTAGCTCCAATTGCAATAGATAGGAACATATTTCATTGACTGAAGTCAACTCATTGCAGTCACTGCCATATTTCTCCTGAGAGACACACACCTTTCTCCCTCTATTCTAACACCTAAATTCTCCATGTCTTGCAGGGAGTTGGAGTAGAACAGCTCTCCTCATCATATAGCACAATCCCTTCCACAGCATGCAGAAAGCTGGAGAATTTGTGAGTTGAATAGGAAACAGAAGCTAGGTAAGGAGGAGTCATACTAATGTGTACAAAGGCTTAGAAGTAGAAAAAAGTGAATTGTGAATTGGTATGTATGGTGGTTTGAATAAGAATGCCCCCCATAAATTCATATATTTGAATGCTTGGTTAGCAGGGAGTGGTGCTATTTGAAAGGATTAAGAGGTGTAGCTTTGTTGGAGGAGGCTTGACCTTGTTACAGGAAGTGTGTCACTGGGAGTGGACTTCGGGGTTTCAAAGCTCAAGCCAGTCCCAGTGTCCCTCTCTTCCTGTTGCCTGCCAATCTGGATGTAGAACTTTCAGCATCTCCAGCACCATGTCTGTCTGCATGCTGCCATGCTTCCCACCATGACAATAATGGACTAAACCTCTGAAATGTAAGGCAACCCCAAGTAAATATTTTCCTTTATAAGAGTGGCTGTGGTCATGGTGTCTCTTCACAGCAATAGAATATTGACTAAGACGGTATGAATGTACATTGGGGATAAAAAGAAATTTTGCATCAGAAATCCAAGATTCCAGTCAAAATCCTGTCCTTTGACAACTCACTGGAGCTCATGCATGATCTTCCACTCTCCTCAACTGGACAAATGGGGATTTGCTAACCTGCAGGCCATTGTGTGAAAAATGAGAGGAGAAAGGATATGCACGCATATGTCCACCAAATGTAAGTTCAAGAGTTTTGCATGTTAAAAATCATGGGTATAGCACTGTAGGAGATAAACTAGAAAAGCAGTTTGGAATGGGTTATAGGATGAATAGAACAGAAGAAGAAACAAGTGGAGTAAAACTGGAAGATATTCAAAGTCACAAAGACTACACAGATGACCCAGTTATGAAACTGCTCAGTCTAGAGACACATATCACATTGCACTACAGTTCAATGTACAACCTGGTATGGAAGCCAGCGTACATCATTTAGGAGGTATTGATTAGCCAGTTGTGTATGCAATGCCTTTACAGTTGTGTGTAAAGCAGAGATGCTCTATGAAAAGCAGAAATTATTCTACTAAAGACCCATGGGTGCTTGTCATTTGTAATTTAGAATGATCACCAGACTTGTACCCATTTAAAACTTATACTAATGATATAGTTGACATGCATAAGACCTCATCAAAAACAAATGAGTCACAGAGAAAACTGTTTCCCATAGAGCAGTTAACTCATTGTTGCTGACTCAGATCAGTTCACTGTAGCTTTAAACAAACATAATGAGGACATTCAGTGGGGGAACAAAAGAGAAAAAGCTTTTTCCAGTGCCATTAGTGTGAAGGGTGTGATGGGTGTGTCTGTACAGAACTCTAAGGAGAGATGACAGGAGTTTTCACGTTCACGTGGATGGAATACGAAGTTGCTGGAAGATATGCCTACATTCCCAAGTGGGATTTTTCTTGCGTCCTTGGTGAAACACAAAACACTTCATTCACTAATAAAGAATTACTCACAATGTAAAGATTGCATTGAAACAACAGGCTCCGAGAGGCTCTGGATGGTCTGCAGGAGCACCAACACAGATCCAGGGCTGCACACTCATGATGAGCATCTTGCCTGTAGCCAACTTCAGAGGATTAAAGATGGTGCAACCAGTAACTATGCTGGACTTGGGAAAGTGGACTAGTTGGATAGTGGGGTGATCCTGCCTCTGCTCCACTGTATTCAAACTGGTATGGAGGCTGATATATCTGAACAAATTCTAGTATCAAGATGACTCAAGTTGAAGTTAAAGGCCTGCTGGGAGTTTTGATTAGAGGCTGGTCCTTTATCTATCATCCTCCATGTTTGTAAACCTAAAACTCATCTTCAACAGAAGAGAGGAAATAAGGACCCAAATAATCACAAAGATCAGGATTTGTAGGGTACATGACAGATTGCTTCTTGGGGAAAGAGAGATGCCTAGGAAAATCTGAGTCAGGAATACTGCATTTAAATTTAATGCAAACCTAATTTTGACTATTAATAGAGCCCTCAAATGTGTTGTTTTGGATCCAAAGAACAGATAAAAGAACTTGCAAAATAATACTTTAAAAGCCCACTCAACTTTATTTACATAATTAAAGTGCCGGAATGGAAATATATTCAACTGTGCTCTTTATACAAGAGTTTATTTACTGTTACCTCCTACATCGTTTTTTCAGTTATTAACTAAAAATCAAAGAGGAGCTCTTGAAAAGAAAAAGAGATGTAGTTATTTGGAGACATGGCTTTTTTTTTACCTCTAAGCATAGATTATAATAAAATTAAATTAAATTGGTGAGTAATAAGAATATTGATACAAAGGATGGTGGAAGAAGAGGGAGAAAGCTCCTACCTCCAGTGGCTTACTCTGACCTTCACTAAACAGCCTGCACTCAGTGGATTCTGGGATGTAGCAGTATGGACAAACAGCACTCTGTTTCCATAGAAGCAGAACTGCCCAGTTTTCCATATCAGCGACTTCTATTAGTAGAGTTCAAACTTAATATAGGAAGTTATCCCAAATCTATAATGTCAATAGGTTTAATTCCAAAACCAATTTTATTGGCACTCTTCAACTATGGATGGTATTTAATTAGTCTTTTCTTTAAAAAAAAAAAATTCTTCATAGTACATGGTTCCATGGCCCATTAAGGATATCTTCATACAAGTATATGCTGGACATTGAGCCTGTCTCCCACTTCCTCAAGTCTCTCTTTCTCTGCCATTGTCCCTGTTGCCAATTGACTTAGTTTCCTGAGACAGTTTACTTCTACTTTCTGGTTATAGTAAATGAATAATTTTGTGTATCTATATTAAATCTAGGAACCACAAATCAGCAAACACATGCATTTGTCTTTCTGAGACTGACCTGTCACTTTGTTGTAAGTATTTATTAGATCTGAGTTTTCTAGTAGAATAGGACAGTATTATATGCACAGAATCATATCTTCTGTAAACAAGGGTACCTTGATTTCTTTCTTTCCTATGTGTACCCCTTTTATTTCTGTCTCCTGTCTTAGTGTTCTATAATGCTACTAAGTATTATATTGAATAAAAGTGGAAAGCGTAAACACACTGTCTTCTTCCTGATTTTAGTGGAACTTCATTGAGTTTTTCTTCATTTAGTATGATGTTGGCTATAGGTTTTCTAAATATAGTCTTTATTATGTTCTATTTCTAATCTCTTCAGGATTTACACCCTGTAAAAATGTTGGACTTTTTCAAAAGGCTTTTCTGCATCTATTGAGATGATCACACAATTTCTACCTTTGAGTGTTTATGTGATGTATTGTATTCATTGACTTTTGTATGTTGGACCATTCCTGTATCTCTAGAATGAAATCCATTTGATCATGGGTAATGATATTTTTAGAGTATTCTTGAATTCAGAGGGTTCCAAGGGGTGTAAAATCAGGTGTGGTTAAAAAAACGCCATACTGTGAATCAGTTTACTTAGTCCCACTTCGCTTCTCAATAGGTCCCAGGGCGTTTTACAATCACATGCCAAAGTCGATACAAACTTACGGTGAGAATCTTAAAGCAAGGACAGAGTTCTTAATGTGCATAATGCACTTTATCCGTGTCCCACGCTCATTTTCCAGAGAACGAATTTAAGTAATACACACTTTCCCTAAAAAAATAGCAACAAGACATGTTAATGGCTACTTCGTTTTCTATAATCTTTTCTTAGGCAAGACAATCCTATAGCTGCATATAACTATTCTTCTTAGACAGAGAAGTCCTATAGTCCATGGACAAGACTTACTTTTATCTGTTGAAGAACTTCAGGAAGGCCTCTGCCTATTTAGATTCCACTTCATCTTCCTAAACACATCTACTTGCCTCCAGGATTTCCTGTTGCAGTGACTACTTTGTCACAATCAAACCTCACACACCAAATTCAATTGTCTAAAGAACTGGAAAATTTGGAATGACTTCATTTCCGTACATCCTTCCTCCCTCCCTCTCTCCCTCCCCCTCCCTTCCTCCGTCCCTCCCTCCCTTTCTTCCTTCCTTCCTTTCTTCTCTTTTGGCACTAAGCTATTCTCTTACGTTGTTTACAATGATTTAGAAATTCCAAAGTACCATAAGATTGATTCATTAAAGGATTCCACATGAAATTTTATTTTCTGCCAAATGTAATACTTCCACTATAATTGGATATTATCTGACGTGCGAGTCTTCTGCATCAACGTGGAAAATTTGAATTATGCAAGTGCTCCTAAGCTTAAAGTCAATATGGTTCATTTATGGCTGGATCAAAGTAGAACTTGGTGACCAAAATGTGCAAACTGAAATGTTGACAGGAATTTTTAAACTACTGCTCCAATATCAGAGGAGCTCATCTTATAATCATTTCTCTTAGAGAAAGGTTGAAATACTTTTTCTATTCTCTACAGTGAACTAACTCAACTAGTCCTTATACAGAAGAAACTCACTGGGCCCCAATCAATGGGAAATACTTACAAATGAATGTTATGGATTTTTTTTTTGTGTGTGTGTGTGTGTGTGTGTGTGTGTGTGTGTGTGTGTGTGCACATGCACGCACACACACTGATTCAGTACATTATTCCAATATTTCATTTTTAGTCATATTTGTAATTATCTATTTTCAACAAACTGCTTGAAGGGAAGTATTATTTATTCAATATGTTTTTCACTACAATGTGCTAATACATACATACATATACATATAGAGAGAGATGCTTAATAAATGTTTCTCAAGTGAAACTGAATCAAATTCCTCTCTAGTCATTTTCAACTGAGATGGTTCTCAAGTGTTGTAATCTCTAATTCTTTGCTAGGCATGAGACACTCATTGATTTAGTCGCCATAGGAGAGGCTGCTGATGAGGGTGAAATGCTCCCGTTTATTTCTGTGATGCCTATAAGGCTGCTGGTGTAGGATAAGACTCTTGGCTTGGGTCAGATTAAACAAGCCAAGCTGTTTGTACATGCTAATGCAGCAGATGCTCCCATTGCACTTGCAGCAATTGCAGCATGATTACTAATTATAAAGACCCCAGGAGTTTGGGCCTTTTGTAAGCTGCAAGCTCTTACTCACCTAAGCTTTTCTTTAAAGAATGAACCTTTTTTTTTTTTTCAGCAAAGCAACAATATTTGTTTTAAAGGATTAGCAGCAATTGCAAACCAAGCAATAATTTTGAAATTTTAATTATTGTGTGTAATCTGCGTTAAAATGACTAAAGCCTAATAATTGATTCAAATGTTTGCTTCGTAGACATGAAATGAGATGGCTGACACAAACACATTTTGAACTTACTATGGAAGCGGCAACTTGCTCGGCTCTGGGCCCAAAAGGGTCTCGTTTAGTTTGCTTTCAGGAGCTTTGGAACACCAACACACTCCCCCAATTCCCTGGTAGCAGATTAGCACTTCCTGCCCTGTCTATAAAAACCCACCAGGACTTTTCTCTGGATACAACCTTGTCTTCTTTTTATTGGCCTTTCAAAGGTTCTGTCTTTAACCTTACCTACTCTTTTAAAGGACTAGGCAGACTGCTTGGCTTCAGTGCAAATATAAGGGCTGAGACAACTTAGCAAACTTATACTCTATAAAGGAGAGTCCATGGAGGAAGAGAGAAGTGGAAAGAGATTTAAGATATGCCTAAGAGGGGACACTACTGCAAGTGCTGTCAAAGAGATCAGATACCACCCCAGAGGTACAAGAAGATAAATTTGATTAGCTATCTACCTCAAGAGGTCCAAACTAAATGAGCAAAATCGAGAATTTCTTTGAGTTTCTTGAACTATCTTGGATGTTGAAGAGGTACATTTTTATTTGAACTCATTAAAACAGCCCCATTTATCTAATTCAACCAGATTGTTGAGCCATCATCGTTTTTCAGCATAACAAGAAACTGAAGAATTAGCTGCTTTCTCAACTTCCAGACAAGGTTGTTCACTTCAGAAAGCTCCACCCAGCTGCCTTTCCTGTTCTGGTCGCTTTTTCACAAGTTTCTCTTGCCCACTCTATTCTTTCATTTGACTTTTCCTCTCAATGTCTTTTCAAATTTCAAAGATGCATGTGTTGGGGCACAGTCGGGTTTGGGCAATAGGCTTAGGGCAGGAAGGTGTGGTTAGGGTGGAGGTGGGAGGAGAGCATTCTGGCTGTTTTCTTTTCTCATCTCAGGTCTTGGTAAAATGCAGGCTGTGTATGTGTGGGTGTTTTTCTATGATGTGCAAGTACGCACAACTCTATTTTCTCAAGTGAGTAACTATGAGTGTACATATCTTGGAATAATCCATGAATTTATGTAAACTACACAGGAAACTGTACACTCATAGGAAATTTTATGTGGTGCTCAGCTTTTCAAATGATGCAACCGACTGGTATCAATCAAACTAGTTAGCAAAAAGACCATGTTTTCTGTTTCTCTTATTTTTAGTGGAAATAAGCAAGCTGTTTATTTAAAAAAATATTACTCTCATGAATAAATGCCTTTCATAAGCCCAGGACAGATATAATTCAGTATTGTTTGAGTTATAGCAACAGAATGCACTGTTGTTAATTTTCCAACAGACAGGAAATGATTTAGTGGTTCACAAGGAATTTCTGAGACAGTATGTGCAGAAATCTTTATAGAAAAATGTTTTAGGTATTGCTTATGATTTGAGGAAGGGGGCAGGAATAGGGATTTGGAACTGATCAAAGAATGTTGGAGTGCAGTGAGACTTCAGGAAGCCTCTGGAATATTCCTTCATTTCATGAACAGACATTCTCTACTTCTGAAATGAAAGCCTCTAAGTCATTTCCCTGTTAGGAAGAGGAGGGACCTAATTTTTCTGCACTTTCCATTAAAGCACTCAGGCTTTTAAAAATAGGAAACATGTAAATTGTACTAATTTACATATTTTAATACATGAATACACTACATAGCAATCCAAATGGGGTACACGTATCTGTCTCCTCAAGCATCTATCATTTTTTTGTGAGCATGTGTGTATGTTTGCATATATACGCACACGTGGAGACCAGAGTTCAGTCTTGGATGCCATTCACATTGCTGTCTTTTGCTTTAAGATTTTTATTAGCCCAGTGGTGATGGCATAGGACTCGGGTGGTAGAGGCAAGAGTATCACTATGAATTTGAGGTCAGCATGATCTAAAGAGCTAATTCTACAACAGGCAGAGCTAATCATAGAAACCTTGTCTCAAAAAAAAAAGTTTTTTGAGAGTTTTGTGCAATGTGTTTTAATCATGTTTACTTCCCCTCCCCTAATTCTTCTCTAGGTCACCACCCTCGTCCCAACTCACTGAAACTTGTGTCTTTTTTTTTCAACCCTTCAAGACCAGTTTTGTTTTTATGAGACAAGGTCTCCCAGGCCTAGAACTCACCAAGCAGGCCAGCAAGCCCCAGAGATCTGCCTGTCTTTCTTCCCCATACTGGGATCATGAAAACATGCCACTATGCCAGCTGTTTCACATGAGTGCTGGGGCTCCAATTCAGGTCCTTGTGTCTACAAGGCAACCACTTTATCAGCAGAGCCGTTACCTAGGCCCATTTTTCTTCACTTCTTGGTGGTAAAACATTCAAACCTTTTTCTCTGCAAAAAAAAAAAAAAAAGTGAGAGAATGCATTATCATTACCTGTAGTCACTGTCCTGTGCCACAGACCACCAGAACTTTCTTCTACCCAACTGTAGGTTAATACCTGTCAATTAACCTTTCACCATCCTTTGTCCTTCCCTCCTCTCGCCAGCCTCTGATAACTACCATTTCACTCTCAATATTTAAGAGACTGACTTCGTTCATACTCTGCTATTAGTGTGGTCATGCAGATACTTGGCTCTCTGTGCCTGGCTCATTTCATTTAACATAATAACCTCTGGTTCCACCGATGTTGTTGCAAATGATAAGATTTTATTCTTTGGTGGGTGGTGGTGGTGCAGGCCTTTAATCCCAGCAGTGAGGAGAAAAGGCTAACCTGGTCTACAGAGCTAGTTCCAGAACTGTTGCACAGAGAAACCTTGTCTTTCACAAAAACCAAAAGAAAAAAAAGATTTCATTCTTTTATAAACTATGAATCATATTAATTTATGTACATGCACCAGTTTCCTTCATCCATGCACCTGTCAATGGGCACTTACACTGTTTCCATTTCTTGGCCATTGTGGGTAGTGCCATAGGCATAGGGGCGTGGCTGTCTCTTCAGCATGGTTGGCTTTCCTTTTCTATACACCCAATAGAGGGGTTGCTGCAACAGTTCTACTTTCAACATTTTTAGGAACTCCCATAATATTTTCCTCAGCAGTTGTACATTTTACATTCTCACCAAGAAGACACATTGCCCTTTAAAGATCGAGGGGAATACTATAGGCAGAAGTTCAGTGGCCACTGCTGTGGGCCTCTGGCCTTCTCTCCTATCATTTTACTTCAGGGGAACACAGACCCAGTGGCCTGGATGCCTTCTAAGCTCCCCACATTTTGGTGCCAATGAATCACTGAAGAACAAGGAGATTAGACAAAGAGATCTGTCATGTCCCCACCACCAATACCCCATCCCAGTCACATGACCTTCAGGAAAATTTTTAAGCTCTTTATGCATCCTTTCTTACCTGATTACTAAGACTGTAGAAGAGTCATCTGGGAAGAGTTGTGAATGAGCAGGTGAAAGCTGAGATTGTTTTCTCTCTAGCCCTAGATGGCTTAACCCAGCCCCCTCAACTCAACCTGCTGTCTACCTCCCCATGTGCCACGTGGCTGTCCAGATTGGGAAGGAACGCTCATCTGAGGTTCCAGGATAAAGCCCTCATCCCGGTGACTGGCTCCGTTGCATCCAACCTGCCTGTGTGCAGCATGGGTGAGGTGACGGCACACGCAGTGTGAAAAAAAATGTGTGTTCTTAGCCTCACTAGGCTGTTAGCCTGGGGCACGATCATTTTTGAGTTTGGGTGTAAGCTTTGGTCAGGAATTCAAAACGCATACCCTCCACCTCTTCTGCCCTCATGTATGATCTCTGAATTTCAATTTCCTCATCCATAAAATGCCAATTATATTGTCTAGTCCATCTCAGTCCCTACAGTCATTATATAAAATAAGAAGAAAAGTCTCTTCATATCATAAGCAGTTCTTATTTATACTCAGGACAGTTAGATGCTCAGTGTTTGGCAAAAATTAGTTGCTAAGCAGAAGATTATTTAAGTCAATTTAAGTTTGAAATTTATGCCAACTTTTATATCCATGACTCTATCTCTTACCTCATCTAGTCTGGGAGATGGAAGGAATTGATACACCCAGTTTTTAACCAAGATTCTGGGAAGAGTCTTGGTGCTCCTGCTCCAGGCTGTGAAACAAGCCCGATGATTCCATTTGGAATGATCTTCTCCTAGATGTCATCAGAGTTCACACATTCTGCTCTTCCGAGCACTAATCCAAGTTGTCTTCATATTAAGGCTTCTGAAACCCATCCAGGTAAGACTTCAAATCCCATTCCTGCCCATAGCCTACTCTCCTATAGCCTGTCTTATTTTTCTCTTTATCAATTACTATATCTTACTTACTTAGATAACCTGTTTTTTGTTGAGGCAAAACACAACTTTCACCCTAAAGGAAAAAAAGATAGTTTATTCTTGAGCCAAATATGAGTGACCATGTCCCAGGAACATGGATTCAGGTTTCCTGAAATAGCCTGTTCCAGTATTGTAATGGTTTCACGAAATTTTTTGGTTACAGAGCAGAAGAAACTCATACATAATATAAGGTGGTTTTAAAATACGTTGGTGGAAACATTAGGTAGGCAGATGAGAGCCAAGTGGAGAAATGCTTGCTATGGTTTCAGAGGCTGTCTGGGGTATTCTTAACTTCTGAACTGGTAAGAAGCTAAAGGTCTGTTAAGTAAACAAATTCCAAAAGGTTGTATCTGACAGCCATTGACATGTTAGGTCAAATAGTCAAATACCTGTTACACGGGTAATGAAAAATTGCTAAAGAAAGCAACTACAGAACAAGATAATTTGTCTCTGAGTCTGCAACATGTTAACTCTTCATAGTTAATTTCTAACTAGTCAGTCAGAGTTAGAGGCTTTAGCATAGGTGTGGCTTTTCCTTAGAACTTCAATTCATGTTTTATATTTTACGACACTTCTTCCTAATTCCCCTACCAACATTGCAAAGTATAAATAATATAAACATCATAAAGTCATGGAAAACCTTAAACATTTTGTTTGCAGATGCATCTTAGAAGGTTGCCTAGTGAATTGAACAAAGAAATGAATGCATGAGGTTTATTCGCAGATCTTTTAACAGCAGAATAACATCAGAGAAGATTTCAGGCTCTGCTCCTGTCAGCTCCATTCTGCTTAGGGGCCCTGAACCCCTGTGCCTATGTTACCTTCAGTTCTACCCATTCATACTTACGTTATCTGCAGTGAATGGGACATTTTCAAATGAAATTTTTTTATAACTTGGTGAATCTTTGTTGCCATGGTTGGTGTTTGATTGCCATTTAGATGCTACCATTAGCAACTAGGAATACCACCTAGGAATTCAAGAAACTCTTAAATCCCCTGCATTAAAGTTCAGCTACTTAAACTGAGCCATGGGAAAGAATCAAGATAAACTTCCCTCCATTTCTCTACTGCATCACTAGACTCTCATTTTTGCTGAGAAATAGAGAGAGAGAGAGAGAGAGAGAGAGAGAGAGAGAGAGAGAGAGAGAGAGAGAGAAAGAGAGAGAGGATGGGTGTGGGGGCATTTTTGAGATCTACCCACTGTGGGCAGTACCATTCCCTAAGCTGGGGATCTTGGGCTGATTAAAATGGAGAAAACAAGTGAAACACTATGATGCACACATTCATTGCTCTCATCTTCTGACAGTCGAAGTAATATGACCAGCTGCTTCAAGCTCCTGATGCCTTGGCTTCTCTGCCATGAGAGACTGTAACTTGAAACTGTGAGCTAAAATAAACCTTTCTACCTGAGAAATAATGAGGAGAAAGAAGAGAAGGGGAGGAGGAGGAAGACAAAAGGATGAAATCATTTTAAACTTCAAAACATTAATGCCAGGGGATGGAATCTAAGGTCTGAAGGCCTAGAGCAGGAATTAGATTCTTGGGGATATCTTTTCTTTTTCTTTTTGTCTCACAGTAATATAGAATTTGTACTTTATATAAAAATAATTGGGATTTTCTGTGAATCAATAGCAACTAATTTTCTTCCATATCCTTAAAATTCTGAATTCATTCATGTACATCTTCCTGCAAGTGTGGACTGAGAAGTAGTTTAGGAAATATTTATCTTCATATTAATAACCACGGGCTCTTTATGGCTTCTGGGTCTTTCTGAGACTCCAATAAACTGAAAGCTCTAGGAGAGCAGAAGTATGCCAAGTTGCTCAACACCTACAATGCCTGGCACACAGCAGGCACTGAATAAGTACTGGTGAGTGAGTGAGTGAGTGAGTGAGTGAGTGAGTGAGTGAGTGAGTGTCTAGGATGCAGGACTCGTGAGAATTTGTATCTTCAATAGTTCCCTTGATGGAATCGGTGAGAGATTCTCCAACGTAACCACAGTGGAGAAACCAAATTTGTGCTTTCAGGTCATTCACCACTATGTAATACTGACATCATCACCACTGTAGAATTCACTGCCCGACAACTGTAAAGCTTGTGGACTTTTCAAACATGCTCATTGTTAAACACTTAGAAACATCGGCTTGATAAGCTACTATAAAGCAGTTGGCTGTGTAAATATTACTCCTGTCAAGAGATGGGAAATCTCCATCTCATAGACATCTGTCCCCCTGAACCTTTTCACACTCCTGACTTCCTCTTTCCCCGCTGACGGAAATCACACCATGATTTCTTAGGTATTCTAGTCTGTCCTTTTCTTCACTGTTTTCTCATCTAAATAGAGTCCCCTAAACAAAATAATTTGGTTTTATTTACGAATAAGTAAAACCATACAGCTTACATTATTTTTCTGTCAGCTTCTTTCAGCCTGTATTTGAGTGACTCATCCATGTTCTTGCAAATGTCTGCAGTTTGCCTTTCTTGCTGTTTATATACCATTGTACAAAGAGGTTAATGTGGGTGGCTTTGGACTATAAATCCAAGTGTTGTCTACAAGGCTGTGATGTGAGAGAGTATATCCAGCAAATGGGTTGCACTTACCAATGGACAATTCAATCAATTTCTGTAAAGTATATGCATCTGCTATTCCTCCAGGTGTGTTGAGTTAGGAAATTGCTATTTTTTTCTTGTATTTAAAGTTCAGCAAGAATGTGGAGACTAAGGGTGGTCAGTTTGGGAGTCTGGATTTGATCATCAACAACTCCATTTACTGTGCCTTCTCTGGTTTCCAGTTTATTCTCCTTGAGCCTTGGTTTACTTATGAAGCAGGGGAGTTTATTAATACTTCCTACCACCATGTAGCACTCTTAAAAGATACGTATGAGAGTCATTTGGTTACTACTGGGTTCCTGCCACACGCAGCACACCCCTCTATGGACTTCTAATAGCTTTATATAAAATTAATTCATTCCATTGCCTCTCCTTTGACTCAGAGACCACAAAGCAAATGTGGGGAAAACAATGCTATCAATGAGTAATATGATGTAAGACCTAGTTTTCTGTGATCAAACGGAGTCTATTCTATTCTTTTATTCATCTAAGATAATAGAATAACTAACCCCTGTAAAGAAGGTAGAAGAATGCTGGATTTCAATGTTTTTACTTTTATAACTAGCAGTGGCTTATTACATAAATCGAATTGTTTATTTTTCTAGTTGTTTCTTCTGAACCAAGAAAGTCTAGACTAGCAGAGTCTTTCTAAACTAAAGCTTTTTGTTAATTTATTTTCAAAAGCCATATAGGTAGATCCAGAGGAATATATTAGTGAGGAAATAAATCTGAAATAAAAGATAAAACAGCAAAATGCCATTATCATACCATAATTAATCTTTACAATAACAATAATTAAAATAAGAATTTTAACATTTACTAGTTAGTCACCTTTGTATAATAACACAAGGCACTCAAGTTTGTGTGCTTTGAGATAATAGTCTTTGTTATCTATCTAAATTAAAAAGTCAAAGCAAACAGAGAAAAGTGGTTCAAAAGAATTGGGGAGATAGCCTCAGCAGCAACCAGTGTGATCCCACATCTCCTTTCTCTCACTTTCAATTTTCTATTGTCTAAGAGCCTGGCTCTGCCCTCCTGGTGTGCCAGACATGAGCCAAGTGTGTTACTGAACTCCTGAAAAATAACTAACTTGAAGTGAAATGTGCTCTCCATGTAAAACATACACTAGGCTCCAACGATTTACAATAAACAATTAGTATAACATTCCTCGATATTTCGTATTGATTATATGCCCAATTGATATTATTTATGTACATTGAGTTAAACAAAGTGTATTCTTAAAATGAAATGCATATTTATTATAACTTTCTAAAATGTGTCTCCTAGACATAGGCTGGCCTTAGATACTGGAGAACACTGAGAGCAGGGGGGGATTTGCCAAGCACTGAGGTGAATTTTCACCATAGTTAGGTGAGGTGGTGCAGATTCCAACAAATAAAACTGAGATACCAAAAGTAAGTATGTGTTGCTTATATAGCTGATTTTTGGACTGATATTGGTAATGCTATACACCCATAGTTTTATTTCATCTTCAGTACAACCAAAAGAATATGGCATCCATCTTTTAAAAGTATTTTACGGTTGAAAATTATAAAAATTAGTGGACTGAATCAAATCACACTGCCAAGGACTTGACTGAGCTGAGAAGTCTTCTTCCAATGCCATCTTTTCAACTCCATGGACCACTCTTTCCCAGACTATAATGTCTTCAATAAAATGGCTATAAGATCAATGCTTTTGGCATATTTATTATATCCTTTCTTCTTCAAGCAATAAGGGAAATCCAAACTGTCACCCATGATGCCTTTCCCAAGACGATTTGATGACTGTCCCTAACTCTGAAAGAAAGCATGTGAAGACTCAAATTCTGTGTTCAAAGACATGTCTAAGAGCTCTCAGGCTTGATTTTAGAGAATAAAAAAGTAGCCTACATGCAGCAATATGTCATTCTTCTTTTTCTTCATTGTGGAAATGATATGAAACATTTATTTGAAATACTGGACAGTAACAGAGCTAGGTAATCCAACTCCCCTGCAACAAACAAGCCAGCCCTCAGCACAGTGGAAGGACTTCTGTCAAATAAGACCTAGCGAGAGTGCTGCTGCCCTGCCAAGTACCTCCCATCTTACCCAAGTCATATAGAGATGCCAGTGCTCCCAATTCCACCATTGAGACAAATCATTCTTAAAAATAAAAAATTTCAGTACAGATCAAAGTGCTTGAGTAACTGCGTGTCCAACTCAAACTCAGTCAGCTCCAGCGAGTTCACTTGCTTCCCACTAGGAAATCTTTTCTTCATGGGACAGCAGTAAATCATCCACACTCATCTTCCTTGCACAATAATTCAAGGAAAACCTAAAAGGGTCACTAGAGAAAAATGTAGGAATTAACACTCTTTAAATTTGTTTTAAGTATTTTAAGGTGAAAAGATGTTCAAAGTTTGTAACTCATAGTAGGAAAACATGGTCTGAACGAACACTACCTAGTGGCAAACCACTGTAAACTGCATTTGGTGCAGAAGGAAGGGATTGTCTTCAAAACGTGCCAGCTTTCCCAATAACAGAGGCTCCCTGGTTTGTATTGTTGCAACATCAATCCAGTGATTTAAGTTGTGTTTGCTTTAGCAAGGGCTTTGTCCCATTAGCGTTATGCTTGACCTCCAAATTTGGCTGACAATTAAGTCATGAGTTGTATAATCTTTGGGTTGTTCTGATATTTTGACATATTTGCTGGTTTCTGGACCACCTCCTGGAAGGCCATCATAACTTCCAGATCCTTCACAGCTGCAAGAACCTCTGGATGACTGAGAGTTCCATGGAGTCCAGGCAGTCCTGCAATTCCAGGCATGTCCAAGCCCCCTCATTTCAAGCATCCCCTTGGAAGGATACCTAGAAAAAAGCTACACTGAACTCCTGACTGCAGTTGGGTTTTTTCCTTTCTTTTTCCCACTCTACTCAAACTTCCTTAGACCCTTTCTGCTCTTTTATCTCCAGTTCTTTCTGCTGTCACTCACACTTCCCTAGTGGTCAACAGTTTTCTGAGCCCTTTGTTGAAGCCTCAGTCTTGTGTTAGCATCCTCCCATAATCCAGTTTACAGGCATGGGCAAGATCACAGGCCACTTCTTCCCAGTAGCCCAGAGTCTGTGCTTTCCCTCACTTCGAAGGCTGAGCCACAACAGGATACATCGGTGGTTCTGTCACCGTCCTGAACGGCAGCATTTGGCTTCTGTAATTTCTGTAACAAAGACACTGGCTCTGATAACCTAGCGATTAGCCAGGCAGGGGTTTGGTGTGATGAACAAGAGTCTATGAACAACTCCGTGGCTTTCTGCAGCTCCCATCATTTAGGGCTTCAGTGGTAACCCCTTCCCTTCATTTGCTTGCTCTGTCTCTCCTAGGTTACCTCTACATTTTCATCTCTCCTCTTGAGAGGCACTAGTGTTTGCTTCGATGATTCCTTCACTGTCAATCTCTAGATCACTTTCCTCTCTTGGTGGTTCCTTTGTTTCTGTGTTTTTCCATCTTTTGTCTTTTTTCCCCTTAATATTTTCCTCTGTTTTAGCTTTCTGAATAGCAGTTTCTACTTTACTCCCCATGCTCTCCACCTGCTCCCTCAGAAAACACGTTACTTCTGGACGCAGGACAGTCAAATCCCGTTCGTATCTTCACCAAGGCTGGACGTCCACTCACTTTGCTGTGGTCATGATGAGGAGGTGGTGGCGATGGCAGAGGCGACCATGGCACACTGCCATGCCCCGGTGCTGACTCTGCGAGACTCCATAGAAGGGGGTCAGTATATCCGTCTTGTATTTGTGTAGTTCCTTAGTTTATAGTACACTTTCACAGAAGTTCTTTAACAAAATCTGGAGTCAGGGAAAGGTTGAATGACTTGCATAAGCTCTAATTCAAGTCTTATGAGTCTTGGAGAAACCATCCCCCACATCGTACCACTTATATTAGAAAAATGATAAAGTAAAGGCAAAGATGTGGTTTAGGAAGAGAGAGAGAGAGACCCAAAGATGTAGAGAGACAGAGAGACACACACAGGGACAGAGACAAAGAGAGACAGACAGAAACAGCGAGAGACAGAGAGACACACAGAGGGAGAGTTAGAGACAGAGACAAAGAGAGATTGTCATAGTGCACTGATAAAGAGAGGAGTCACCACAGAGAAGAGCCAATGGAGTGGAGATCTTTGGAGGCAGAGTGCACAGGTCGTGGTGTATGACAATTGTAATGGTTAATGAACGTGCCAACTTGCCTAGGACATGGAGTCCTCTGATACTTGGTTAACATTATTTCTGAGTGTGTCTGTTAGAATACTTTGAATGATTAGCATTTGAATGGGCAGACTGAATAAAGCAGATTGTCCTCCAAATGTGAGTAGGCCTCATCCAATCTATTAAAGAAATAAATAGAACAAACACGTGAAAGAAAAGAAAAGCCCCTGTCTGTCTAACTGCTGGAGCCGTCTCCTGTACTCACACTAGAGCTTACCTCAGGCAGTTCACCTGGTTCTCAAGCCTTTGGACTGCAGGTGGAACTATATTGTATCTCCTGGGTAACCAGCTTGCTGATTGCAGATAGGGATTTTTTCAGTCTCTGTGTGTACATGTGTATGTACATGTTCCCTATATGAAATCATATATCACCTATCTTATTGGTTCTGCTTCTCTGGAGAAGGCTGACTAAGGTAACATTGGAAGAAGGGTGAGAGAGAAGGCAATGATGTAACACCAAGTTTTTGCTTAAGCATCTAACATGCTATGTTGGGTAGGTGGGCTCATCATTGACCACTGTCAATACTGCAAAACAGAAAACAGTTTTCCATTTTCCAGATGGTAGTGGTTTTCCATTTCTCCCCTCTTCTTAGCAAGCACAAATTCATCAAAATTGGAGTTTTGTAGACTCACAGACACATGTTTTTTATTCTTTCTCTAAGTGGGCCTGGCTTTGCGTGTAGCTTTCTTCACTATGGTGCATGAATAACTGACTGGGCCTACACTTCTATATAAACAGCATACTAGCTATCCAAAGCATTGAAGAAAGAAAAATATAACACTATAAAATCGTATAACATAAAAACTAGGTATTAAAAATATATTTTAATAAGGGCCTGGAGAGACAGTTCAGTGGCTAAGAGCATTTCCTGCTCTTGTAGGGAACCCAGGTTTGGTTTCCAGCATCCACACCAGGCAGCTCACAACTGCATGTTACTCCAGGTCCAAGGACTCCAACAGCATATACCTGACACACACAGAGACAAATACACATGCACATAAATTAAAAACAAAATAAGACTTTTTAAAATTAAAATAGGAGTTTGACAAAAGAGTCATAATTTGTAAAAGTAACGATGTAGCAAGTTGGAGAAAGAAAGACAACATTGAAAGATTTTATTTCTTCTCAATAACATCGAGACTACAGGAGGCTAATAAATATATTGTGAGAGATAAGATGACCAAGACTTTGTTTAACTCCCTATCACCAGAACCTACTTTTAATTTTGCACTTAACTCCACTGGAAAGGTCAAGTGATGAACTATTGAAATACGCACACTTTGGATCTGAGGGAAAAGTGGCTTCCAATGCTGCAGGGAGCTCCTTCAGCTGACCACTTTCTAGGAAGCTCTTTGTGGAATTACCCTTTCTCTTCAGAAATGGTCTCCTTTAATGTTATCTTCCCTTTGACGAGTTCTATGTTTAATCGGGACTACAAAGAAGGTAAGAGAAAAATGAGATCCTCAAATTGCTTCTCAGCTGAAAATTGCAGGGAAGAAAATTGCCGGTGGAAATCATACAAAATGTTCAAGCATGCCAAGGGCTCAGTAGTATTTTTTACCATAGGCACCATGCCATATTCATGAGCTCACCCTGCCTTAATGCTGGGTGGTAGCATGTAGTCAGTGCAAGTGTGAATACAAAAGCTGAATAAACGCAGATCTAGTTGATAAACTGTGTTTTACTTTAACATTCTCCAATGTCTACTAGGAGCTGTCTTTCTCAGAATCTAGTAATGCCATGCAAAATGAAAAGAAGGAGCTGTAAGTTTTTAACAACTGTGAAACTAGACTTACAGCAAAATCTTATACTGAAGTCCAGTAATACAAATCCAATGCAACTTTTGAGATGGGGGAGACCCCTATTCAACCTCTCTCTCTTACAGGAAGTGTAAAATATCCTGATTTCTTCTAGGTACAAGCAGCTCATGTTATGAGATATATATATATATATATATATATATATATATATATATATACTGTAACACACATACACAGAGACAGACACACGTGCATACATGCACATACACACACACAAATAAATGGGAGAGAATGAAAGAAATTAAGAATCATCTGGAGCTAAGAACAAAAGAACATAAACAAGTCCATGAAGGAAAATGAGTACTGATCAAAAGATGTCAAACACAGGAAGATGGGGACTAACCTAAGTTACAACACTGGGCAGATTCACATAGCCCTAGTGTCTTAACCACATACAGCCAAGCTAGGAAGTCTTACAAAAATCAACCTGAAACTTTCATGGATTTTGCAAGCTGATTATCTTCACATCATTTTATATTAAATAAACTACTATTAGAAATATTTGTTCCACAACAGTTCACAAAGACTACATATCTGAGCCTCTTTTCTTCCCAGTCATTGTTAAATTTTACTCATACACGGCTGACTGCTATAATAATCATAAACATAACAAAAGCTCATTCCACACAAACCCCAGTGACAGCAGGAGAAGCTGGTAGAAAGCTGACCTCACTGATGCCTACAGAACATTTACAGCCAACAGCTGCAGAACACAGACTCTACACACGTTCAATGGAACATTGACTAAAGCCAGTCACATTCCAAGTCAAGATTTCTCAATAAATTTGCATGATTAGAATCATTTACAGTATTTTCTTTCACCACTATGAAAATCATCTAGGAAAAAAATTATAAAGACAAGATAAATCTCCAAGTACTTGTGTGATACAATAAGGAATATGTGTGGTCTTTTTCCTTGGCTCCTGGTTCCTGATGCACAGGTTCAAAAACCCCTATCACCTAGCAAATGGGCCCACACACATGTAGATATACTCAGCACATTAGAAAAAACTAAAATTAAAAAAAACAAGTCATGAAGTTGGGGAAGGGGAGATTGGATCCAGGAGGAGTCAGGTTGAATATGATCAAAATGCACTGTATACATGTACAAAATTCTTGAAGAATTAATAACAACATTATATTTGAAAAACCCATGCCATCTCCTCATAGACTGTTTATATTGTAGCACTTTAAATAACTGTGCCATCAGCATACCTAGGTTTATGGCAGTGAGATGACTCCTGTGGAATCCTTGCATGATGTGGAGAAAGGGGGATTCTTGCTTTAGGAAACTCAAGCTCCAGATGACAGACTCAGAGCTACTAGCCCTTGGCTCAATCTCCAGGAAAAATATTGCTCAACTATGTAGCCGATATTTATTCACCTATATCCACATAATGAATGAATATAGCAAAAGCTACCCTAGGAAAAGTTGCTCACTGAACTCAAGAGTCCTGGTTGGGGAAAACAGGTTATCTGTGGGACTATTCATCCTGACTCCTTGGAATAGAGATAACCATGTTAACTTTGCTTCAACAGAGTCTCACTGGGTAAACAAACCCACTTACTTAGTAAGGGCAAACCTCATTCCAGCAGTAGAGGACCAACACAAAATAAACTCAATGGTATTTTAGAGGTGCTTTTGTCTCATAATGTTTTGTCCAGACATTTTTTTTTTAACCCTACAGGTCTTTCGCTTATATGTATTGTGTTTCCCAGTTGCATGTTTTTGTGGGATTGTGTCTGCGAATGTGTGTCTGTAAACTGTGTGCATAGCTTGTGATTCTTTGGTCCTTTTTTTCTGTTTGTCTGTCTGTCCTTATTCTGATTTGTTTGTTTTTACTTCATCCTATCTTATTATTTTAGGTACCTATTTGTTTTCTAATGAGGGAGTAAGAAAGGTGTGCGTTTTGGTGGGTGGGGAAGTGTGGAGGATCTGGGAGGAGTTGAGGTAGGAGAACCATAATCAGAATCTATTGTATAAAAATCTATTTTCAATTTAAAAAATAAGAAGAAAATAAAAATAAAAGTCAGCAACAAAAAAGATAACATTGAAAAATATCATAAATTCAGATAAAATTAAATATAATCAACAAAAGAATTCAAATTAAAAAGGAGTAAAAGTACTAACCCAGGAGATTTAGGAAAATAACAGATGAGTCAGTCATGAGCACACCTTCAGTTCCAGCGCTTGAGAGACCGAGGCAGGAGGATCACAAGTTTGACCCCATAGGGGCCATGTAATGATACTTTTCCTTAAAAAAAATAAATAGTTTTTAAAAAAATCAAAATAAAAGATTCCTTGGAGTGAATATATGCCCATAAACTTGAAAACTCATACAATTTCAAATATATGACCATAAATTTGAAAAAAGCTACCTGAAGGAGAAAATGGATATCATTTTATCAAAATTAAATTGAGTTCATATTTTAAAATCTTGTCGTGAAGAAAACTCCAGGTCCAGGTGGCTTTAGAGTTAGTTTTTATAAACATTCAAAAATCAGATAATTGTGATTATTTTTCAAAGACTCATAAAATGAGAATGAGTCAACTCACAGAAGAATTTAATTACTAAACCAAAGAACCCAATATGAGAAAATATAGTTAGAGGTCAAACTCACTCCTGAATATAGATTCTCTTTAAGTGTAAAACAAAATCTAGCATATGGAATGAATGGTTATTTCATGGTTTATACTATAAATGCAAAGTTATTTTAACATTGAACTATGAGATGATGGGAAAGGATTAGGTAAGCTGCCCATTAAACTCACTCAAGGTGAAGGTTTAAAATAGATCCCACATGCACTAAATCAGGGGCAGAGTGACAATTCCTGTATGGCATCACTGAATACCCTGGAGGGGCCAGGACTTCTGAGCTATTATAACATCTTTATACTTACTTGGTTTGAGGGATTAGAATGTCATCTGCTTTCATACCTGATACTTAAAAGAATTTTCCTCACCCAAATCTCAGTGTGTATCATCCATTGTTACAGATAATCTTGATTTCAAGGGACCATTTCCAGGTACCTCCTTTTATAACTATTAATCTGTAGGCACACCATTTGCATTTTTCATGATAGTCAGCCAAGACCTGGAGAGAGGAGATAGGACATTTAATGCTCCAGGAGAAGCAGAAAGAGAAGAGTTTCAGAAAAGGAAGTCCTTCAAGGGCATAAAGCATTGACTTCAGGATCCTGTGCCATTCATCACCATGGTACTGGCATTTCCAGGAGGTCACATCTTTGGTTAAACCGAGATGCCCATCCAATCATAACCTAAGTTTCGATAGAACAAATTGCTAAGATTTTACACTATTAAGACATCTATCTTTGAACTATAACGTCTTTCAAACCGTGTGAGGGTTTGCATTGTTATTTTTTGTTGTTTGGGCTTCAGTGATGGAGGTCCAACTCCGGGCATTGCACACTCTAGGAGGCACATTCTGGTGAGTCCAATGAAACAGGGACTCATTAAGAAGTTCAGGATAGCCCCTCCTGCCTCAGGATCCCCAGTGTAAGATTATAGGCGAGTTCTTATATTTGATTCTTTAAACATTAGTAACTGAGGAAACTCTCAAAAGCCTCTTGGGCAATGTTCAAGGTGGCACTTTCACACTAAAGTCTTGTGTCTCACATGCCTTCTGTGGTGCGAACCTTGTCTCAAATTCTTAAAACCGGCTGTTTATGTCTGAACTACTCATGATGTGTCTTCATGACTGGACTGATTCCTCTTTCTGTGCCTCATTAGTTCCTAGGCTGACGTTACAGCCTCCTTAAAGTCTTCAGTATTAGTTAGGTTTTCCAGAGTAGCAGATCCAGTAAGGTAGGGATTTGTGTGTGTGTGTGTGTGTGTGTGTGTGTGTGTGTGTGTGTAAGAGAGAGAGAGAGACAGAGACAGAGACAGAGAGACAGAGAGACAAAGACAGAGATAGAGAGACAGAGAGAGATATGTGTAGATATTAAAGGTCAACCTTTGAAAGTTGCACCTCAGAAACCATATTTTTGTCCAGGGTCTCTCACTGACCTGAGGCTCAGCAAATCTACTAGACTGGCTGGCCACTGAGCCTCAGAGATTCTCCTGTATCCACTTTCCTAGCACTGGGATTACAAATATGTGACACTGGGTTCAACTTTTTTACATTGGTTCTGGGGATGAAACTCGGGTCCTTGTGTTTCAGTGGTGAGCACACTGTTTGTTGATGTACTAGCTTCCCAGTCAGGGATCTTCTTCCAGATACAGCTTCACAGATACACCCATAAACAATGCTTTACCAGTTATCTGGGAACTTGTGAGCTCAGCAAGTCTCACACAGTCATAACATTACACACACACACACACACACACACACACACACACACACACACACAAATCTATCTATTGGACAATCACATTTAATACTTTGGTGATGCCAAACTCATCTCAAGAATTTAAGCTGATATAGAAAAATTTTGGTTTATAGGAAAGTAAACTAAATTTTTTGGAAAATAATCACAATGTTCACCTAAGATTATCCTAACAAATTCTAATGTGTAGTGTGCATGATACTTTAAAAAAAATCATCTTTTTCTGTGCCTACTTCAGGTCCCTGGATGTACTTGAGACTGATATGTTTCCCACATATCCTACACCAAGCTATGCAACACTGAGTAGCATGCTAGGCTGTTGCCAAGTCTTTTCTGAACTGTTTCTTCAACGGGACAAGAAGTTCTTGATGTTGATTCTAGAATCATTACGGGTCCATAATACCAAGTCTGAAACCAACCCCGGCTCACTGTTGATGTTCCGCTAACATCTATTTCCTGTGGAATGGGCATGAGACAGACAATAAATGGGGAGGAAACAATATTACGCTATTGACAAATAAGAATAAAGAGATGAGAAAATAATGTTCTTTGCCAGTCAGGATTTTTAGTTCTTGTTGCTATCTATTTCCATATTATAAAAAGAATAAAGGTCTCTCCAAGTGACAAATGTTTAATAAATCCTAGTGGGTGATAGTTGAGCTATCATTCAGGAATTTATGTGAAGTCTTTTGACACCCTGTGTCTACTCTTTAGGCTAACATAATCAAACATTCACATGGGCTGTAACAGCCTTTAAGCCTGTGGTTCAGAGTTTTAAGCCCCACCCCCCTAGATTTAATGTAAGGACTTTATAATATGTGAAATAGCACAATAGGTAGCTTATCCTTTTTTATCTGTTAAGCCATAACTGTCACTTTCTTGCTTTCCTCATCCTATGGAATTCTAACTTTTTAAACCTACTTTTTTAATCCAAGAGGAGAATTTTCAACAGTTTTGTTCCCATAATCTAGAATGAAGCCACATCCAAGTTTTTTCCAAGTAATGGCCGCAAGAGACATTCATTAAGACTTACTCTTATGAGACCTTATATAGTTATAAAAGGCCAGCTGAAAAAACACACATAACTTGAGCAAATGCTAGGGAAAACCCACTTAGTGACTTTGGGTATGCAAACACCTCAGAATTATTTTCTATTAGTTAAAAACAAGGTTGATAAAATGTTGCAGCTATTTCAAGAAGATGTCCATTCAAAGGTTATGTTTAAATTAAATTATTGTTTGGTTTTCTTCCTACATTATCATTCTTTGACTTTTTATAGAGTCCCTTCTATTTCATCAACAAGGCATTGTTGTAGGGATTTCCTACAAGAACATTTTTTTTTCTGCTCATATCACAGAATAGGTTGTTATGATGTTGTTATAATGGTCCCATGGTATATCACTGAAAAAATAAAAATTTACTAGGATTTAAACTTATCCTTCCTGCAATGTGACTTTTTTTTATCACATCTATTTACATTGTCTATTTGTCCCCCTTACAACTACAGCAAATGACAGCTGACACCATTTCAACACAGATGGTTATCAGTTATGCTCATTCATAAGCAAGTTACTGGAAAAGGTTGGTGTATTTATTTACTACCAAGACCAGTGGTTCTGAGGCTTGGTTGTACATTAGCATTGTACTGGGGTGTGGAGTCAGTGTTATTCTGTGACTTCTTTTCCTTTCTACTCTGACTCCAGATATAGAGATAGGCACAGTGGGATAGAAAATACAAATTTAAGAGTCAACAAAACTGTCAGATTGTTCTTACCTGGGAAGTCCATATGCTTCCCCAGTGAATGTAAACACAATATAAGGTGGATGCTCATTTGCTGAAGGGATTTTAGAGGATTTCAGTGGTCACGGTAGTTGACGCCTCAGCAGCATCCACCCATAGATGATTAAATCTAGGACAGTGGCTTTCAAAGTTGGCCATATGTAAGAGTTATCTCAGAAACGTTTTGAACTTTGAATGCCCTGGCCACATCCCAGGACAATTCAATCACAAATTTGGATGTTTAGTGCAGGTAGTCACAGGTAAAAAGAAAATTTTCCTAGATAATGCTAATGTACAACCCCAAGCCTCAGAACCACTGGTCTTGGTAATAAATAAATAAATAAATAAATAAATAAATAAATAAATAAATAAATAAATAAAT
>CABHPR010135239.1:4547-24653 GCA_902168415.1 Peromyscus melanophrys
TGTGTGTGTGTGTGTGTGTGTGTGTGTGTGTGTGTGTGTGTGTGTGTACGGAGCTTTAAGCAACTCAGCTCAGAGCCCTGATCTGCTAGGTGGACTTTTGTCAGCCCCTCTTTAATGCTAGACAGGGAAATCAAATGAGTTCAACCCAGGAGCAGTTCAGGGAGGCAAAGGGGAATGTCACAAGTTATCTAATTACAGAGAAGCCCATGTGAAGCCTGTCTTAGCTTCTGCTAAGAAATGTGGTCTTCCTAAATTTGAAAGGCTTCAAATAAAGTTGTCTCTTGCCTGCTGGCTTTTAGGCAGCTATGGCTAGAAGTTTAGCCTGTTACTATGAACTATAAAGCAATGCCACGGATGCAAACATACCAACCTACATTGCGAAGAAAGTTTGAAGGGGTGGGGCTTAAATTGCTTTGATATAAAGTAAAAAAGAAAAATGCAAATGCCTTTAAAATTAGAGACTGTGAAGGAATGAGCAGAGGTTAGGAGTAGGGGGGGTTCTGTTTGGAGCTAAGTTAGTTTGGGGGTTTTGTTTAAGTAAAGATGGGGTTCAGTCTCAGTTTAAGAACACTTAAGTAGGGGCTGGAGAAATAGCTCACCAGTTAAGAACACTTAAGGACTCTGTAACAGCACAAAATGCTCTTCAGGAAACAGAAAAACAAGTGAGCCATGAGAAACCAGAGCAGTGCTTGGAAAAATCCTTGCAAAGCAGTAATAAGATGAAACACTTGGTTTGGTCTGCAGAGTTTCAAAGATGAAGTAAGTGGGAACTGCTGAAGCATTTCAGTTCCAGAGGCAGGGAAATTCTAGGAACTGGTTGGTCCACAGCAAGGGGGCTGGAGGGAGACTGCACCTCTCCTACAAACTTTCCCAGGGCTCTGTGCCCTCTTCCATCCCACCCCCACTTGACCTCTTGGGCTTGGGCCCTCATTTCCTGCCTCCACCTCACTGAATTTCCACAGGTAATCCTCCCTAAATCCCTGCCCTTACATCATCTCTACAGCCCCCTGCAAGCCCCTCTCTCTCCTCGGATAGAATCTGGAAGGCAGAATGAGACTGGGGATCTCAAAGCCTACTTACCCTAAGAGAAAGAGAAAGTGCATATTCCTAAGAATATTCCTTGGGTTCTGCCTGCTCCCACCCGATGCTGTTCAACTCAATTCGGTGTGGACCACTTTCTAACCGACCCCCCTGGGTCAGTTCTAGCAATTCTTGGGTGACTGAGATACCACCAAGTACTACCATCTAGTCAGAACTGTTTTCCGGAGCTTCTGGTTCCTCTTTACCACCTTGCTATTGTACTTAACAAAAAGAAAGAAAAAACGCTGGAGACTGAGCCAAATAAAGACACCCACCAGCAAGCCCATGGGTTAGTTGTAAACCTGGGGGTCATGGACACAGTTAACTATTATTAGGACCTCTTTGTAAAGAATATAGAGAAGCTGAATCCAAGCAGCAGAAAGTAAGCCATCGGCTAACATTACGATGTCCCACACCTTTCTTCCTTTCTTTCTGTCAGATAAGAAGCAGCAACTTCAGCCTGGACTCTGGTCCCCTCCCCCTTTCCATCTCTAACAATAATAATCCTCCCCGCCAAGCCAGTAGGACTTCCCCAGCCGGACCTCACCGAGGTGCTGTAGTCCCGCCTGAGGCCTCCCTCCACTCTACCTGGGAGAGTGGAGTTATGTGAGAAAGCAGGTATATATGGCTGGAAGTTTTTTTTTTTTTTTTGCCTTTCAGAAGAACTGCTGTTCCTGCCGCTGTTCAGAACAACAGCAACGACCAACAAGCCAGGCTGGGCGAAAACCCAGTGCTTCTCAAAAGTTGGTCTGGCTACGCAGCAGCCCTGACGAGTTTGCAAGAACACAGGGCTCAGAGTTGGCATCTACTCACCTGGGTGTGCCAGCCTCGGAGACTAGAAAGAGAATTCGGCCCGGGACAGATCTGTCCCGCCCCCAGGATGCAAAATCCGCCTTTGGAGTGGAGGTCCTGGGTGATGTAGTTGTAAAGAGGTCTTAGGAGGGTCGGGCTTCCCTCCTCCCTCTTTGGTCCTCCGGGGCCAGTTTAGCAACAGCCGAGGAGGAAAAAGATGCTGGGAGGAGAGTTTGGTCGCTCTGGAAACCCCGACTCCATTCTTGGGGATGGGGGCGGGGGAAGAGGTGAACAGCGTGAAGGGAGCTGCCAGGCTCGGAAACTCGAGGAGTAAAGAGGAAGGAACTGGGGAAGGAGGGAGGGAGCAGAGGAGTGAGGAAGGAAGGAAAGGAGGAAGGGAGAGGGATGAGAGTGGGAGATGGCAGCTTCTCACTGAGATTTCCACCTTCTGACGAAACCCTTGCGCCCAGCAGCCCCGCAAGATACTAGTTCCTAAGCCTCCTCTCGAGCGCCCCCTGGGGGGATTCTAGGGACTCAGCGACGCCCCGCCCTGAGCTCGGCCCTGGCGCTCTCCATGGTCCTGCCGCGCCCTCAACCCTGAGTCCCAGCTCAGCTTTGCAACTCCCACTTGCTCCTGGGAGGCACGTGATCCATTTCTTCTTATTCCATGAAAATGCAGTGAAATTGCTGGAGCAGAGGGAAAGAAACTAGGAGCTATATTTTTTTGCACGCATTCAAGGAAATTTCTTGACCAGCTCAACTGTCACTAAAAGTGGGGGTGACGTTGCACACTTACTTGTCAATAAAGGCATGAATAAATGGACAGCTAGTCTTCTCTTCACCTCAGAATGTGTTGATGAATGCAAAACCTCACCAATAAAGAAACACTTAGAGAATACGTGTTTAAAAATAGGCCTTATGGCTGGGGTTGTAGCTCAGTTGGTAGAGTGCTGGCCTTACACACAGGGAGCTCTGTGTTTAAGTGCCAACATTGTACAAAGGTAGGCATGGCATTGCATTCCTGCAACCCCAGCAGTTGGGAGGTGGAGGCAGAAGGCTTAGAAGGTCAAAGTTACCCTGAACTGCACAGGGGTTTGAAGCCAGCTTGGGATAGAGAGGCTGTCTCAAAAGGTCCAACGCAAAATGATAGGTCTTATTTAAGGAGTAACTATTACCACATATTATAAAGCACTTGGAGCACAATATGAAGCATTTACACAAGAAGTGGGCCGGTTTGTTGTTTTGCTTTGTAGTACCACTGAGCAGCATCTCTAGTCCTTATGAGGCAGTTTGGAGATGATGACTTTTCTGTTACAAATGTATGCAAAGTCAAGTTCAGGCAAATGAATGATGAAGAAGCACACTAGGCTGTTTCCATTTGTCTCTGCAGAAGCAGATAAACTAGACAACCAAAACCTCCCTGCATATTGCTATCATCAGAATCAAATTAGACTTTAGAATCCATAAAGTAAAATTAATAAAAGGCTCTGTCTGGACTTGGGGATGGCATGGGGGTTAGAAGTGACGGGCATGCACACAAGGCGAGAGAGAAAGGGGTCTCCCTCCCTGTTTGTTGAAGTACTATACGACAAGGTCTCTCTTTGGGTGAAGGGCTTGGTTATCACTTTACACCACTGCACAGTTCTTGGTTTCAAGGGCCAGAGAAGGAAAAATGACAGGATAAGGCGAAGGGGCCTCATTGATGATTCCAGAAGGCAAATGGGAAGATCTTTGAGAAGAAACAGCTTCCAGGAAAAATCAACATTTTCCTTCCTCCATTCACCTCACATGCCATTCCAAGATGGCATATTAGCCACAAGCCTAGAAAGATAACCTGGGTGTACACAGAGCCTGTGGTTTGCCTTGACTGAAAACACATGGGTCACGTGATTGTGCACAAGCTAGTCATTGAGGCATTGGCATGAGAGGTTACAGTAAAGGACAGGTCCCAGTGTGTGGAGCATGAAATATGCTCATAGCACTCCTGGAAATCAAGTGGAGCTTCATCTGAGTCACACATAACTGCACTGAAAGGGCTGACCCCCCAGGAATATTCAGAGTTTCTTACTAACCAAAGGAGGATGGGTTCTGGGAAAGTAAAGTCAGCAACATGCCTGCCAATCCTTCCTAGATTGTATTCAGCAGCCTGTAACCTTAGAGATGAAGTCTGTGTTGGGCTAAATTTGCAGAGAGGAAATAAAGAAAAGAAAGGAACGATTTGTTTTCCTTGCATATTGACTATGAACGCTAACATTGAAATTCTACCAAAGTGATCATCTCTGTTAACTTGTTCGTGATTGGAGCCACAAAGCCTAGGAGAGTGTCTCCACTTAGCAGACATCCAATACACAATTATTAAATTAAAAAAATGTTTTTAATATTTTATAGACCATTTAACACAAACCTCTTATTTTATAGGCAAGAGAAAGGCAGTTATGATGTGCTGAACACATGCTATTTCCAGGAATCTGCTAGGCAGTTTTCCTTATCAGCCCATTTAATTTTTATAGCAGCCTTCCCAAGTAATTTTTATCATGTCTACCACAAACCTGATTTAGGTAGTTAGGATAACCAGACCATGACTCAGTTCTTTGCTGAGTATTACTTGAAACAAGCTCTGAAGGTGCCCAGCAACTAACCATGGACTATGGAGAAGTTACAGAGTCAAAACCAATAGAGAAAACCCTAATACAGTTATCCCCTCCCCCATGTTAAAAACATAGGCATGCAAACTAAACACAACACCAAAACTTGTGACTGCCAGCAGGCTTCGGCTCCCTAATTAGAAACAGTTGCCTGTAAGCCAGTGCACAGAACACATGTGTAGCTTTATGCCAGGGTATTTTTTTTTTCTCAAAGCATGACACTGAAGGTAAATCAAAGAGGCTCTTTGCAGGACACATAAGCAGAACTTACTCCCACCTCTCATATGAAATCAGCAGCTCAACTGTACAAACAATTCATAACCAGCCAACAAACTCTCTTCCCCATCGCTGTCCCCACAGCAAGTTGCCCACCAGTCAGAGTCCCCTCCATGACTATGAAATCTAACCCTTCTTTTCTCTATGTCCACTCACCTCCTCCCAACTCTCCTTTTCATGGATTCCGTGTTGCTGGGTTCTACAGCCATGGTAAAGATTATCTAAATTCAAGCTGCTGAACTCGGTGGCACCAGCGTTCCCAAGCTGAAAGGAGGCTCCAGTTCTGAGTGACTTCACTCACTGGATCTGTTTGATAACATAAGGGGAGGCATCCGCTCTGTGTCCTATGCCAGTATGAAAGACATCTCACCCGTCAGTATGACAAGTCAAAGCCTGGAAGGGAGCCAGAGAACAAGAGGGAAGGGATGTGAACTCTTCCCAGTGCAGTTGATGGCATTTTTGAGGGTGGCAGATGATGAAGGGGGAAAGCAGACAGAGAGTCACTGCTCTACATCAGAAACCTTGGCTCCTTCCCTGAGTGAGTCAGGGTGAGCATTTTGTTTTGAAATGGAATTTCTGTTTTCTTTTTTTCTTTCTTTTGAGCTGTAGGATGGTTACACACTCAACCAGTCAAGGCGACGGCTGTAAATAACAGGATTTATTTTTGAGACTGTGGATCAAAGAAAAGCCTTGAATCTCACCCCAGGGTTATTTATAGCTCAAAGGTGTGTTCTTTTTTTTTCTACTTCGTATAATTTTGAGAACTGGGGGATATGCTTTCCTTTTGTATTTCTATGTACTCCTGAGGTGGATTGTGTTACTGGAAAGCAGAAACGACTTTTCCAAGGAAGCCTTTCTAAGATAGGAAGAGTCAAGGGAGAATTCGTGTTCCAAATGAATTTTGAATTATATGTTCCAAACTGAGACAGAGATTACAGGGACCCCGTACGACCTATGATACCTCTAATACTCAGTAACAAGCCATGCTATGGAGGGGCACCTGATACTTGTGTCTGCCAATAGGTGGCATCAAAATCTCTCTAGCTTTTCCTCCCTAAATTTTAAAAGCTATGAGCAGAGACTTAACAGTTTACTGTGGGTGGTGTTTGAAAGGACACTCATGAGTCTGTTGTTTCCTAGCAAGTCATTCTATTATCTACGAAGGGAAACTCACCTTTCTAAACCTCAGTTTCCACATAGTACAAGGTTCTTGAATGGACCCCTAGACTTAACACCCCCAAGACTTAGGACTCTGCTACCCAGGCACAAATCTCCCCAGACACATCACATGTCTGCAATAAGTCCTCGGGACCTTATTCCTTCAGGCTGAAGGAACGTTAGCATGCATCTGGCCCCCTGTTGTAGACACTGCTGTTTGCCCCACCTCTAGTCATATCTCTCTTTTTTGGTTTGTTTGTTTGTCTTGTTTTTATGAAGAAAATCACAATTTTCTGAAAGGGAGCAATGCTCCCAGCCCACGAGTCTACATTTTCCAGCCTTGTTTGTGGGTGGGTTATGTGACTCAGAACTAACCCTGTGCTCTTCCACATAGCAAGCGCATATACCCATTTGCATTTGTTAAATGGAATTTAAAATGTATTTCTTCAGTTTCCCTAGCCTATATTGAATGCCAGGAAGTCCTAAGCGGCTAGTAGCTAACACCTTGAAGAGTCCACATGGAGCATTGCCGGCACTGTGGGAGGTTCTGTTGCTGAGGGCTGATAGGCGGCACTGCTCAGGAGCCCTGTAGCAGGGAGGGAGATAACTGGCTCCACTACAGCACACTTTCACTAACTTGGCCCTTCTCTTGTTTCTACCCAGAGCGAAGCAGGTCAGACACTGTAAGGCCATAGAGTAGCATCTGCTAAGGCGGGCTGAGCAGAAAGATAAAAGGAGCCTGGGCTTTTGATACCAGGAAGACAACCATTATCTCCAGGTGTGTTTGTTTGTTATGGAAAACAGAAAACCATCCATTGATGCAAGCCATTATTTTCAGCTTTTTATTCTTTAACACCAAATATTATTTCTAATTGATGTGTCCTCAGAACATTACACCAACAACTTTGTATTAATGGGTTTAGGCAAACAAGGCTATTTTTCTGGTTTCCTTTATTTGGTCAGAGTAGAAGACAAGATTTTTTTTTTTTTTAGCTAAAGGAGATAAAGTAATGTGTGCACCGAGAGAGAGAGCATTATGAAGCACTTATTTCAAAATGTCAAAAGAGACAAAAGGAGTGCAGATGGGCATTAGCAGCAGCTAAAATGAATGTCTTCTAGTTTATTGCTCGGCTGAAGAGCAGCTGTGAATTTTCCTGGAAAGGAGGTTGGTGGGTGTGGATAGAAAAGTGAAATAACATACTGGGGGTGAAGTGACTTGACAACATTACCATGGTGACCCCCCATGACAATCCAACACAGTGAGTACTCCTATCCTCCCTTCTGATCATAAACTGAGGCTCAGCGAAATCAGCCTGGCAAAGGCTGCCCAGGTAGTTAGCTCCAATGTGAGTTTCATATCCAGATCCATGGGTCCTTGCCACATTTCCTAATGAAACCCCACTAGTTCGTGCTATTAGATACTGGTTTGTGCATGCTCATCTCTAGGCTCTCAGTCCAGTTGCTATGCTATGTTTTTTTTTTTAACATACTTCACTCTTTTCTACCATAATAAAGTATGGTTATCTTTATCTGTATGAACTCAGAGGTACTCTCAATCACAAAAAAAACAAAAGGCTTTTCTCTGGAAATCTGGGGGAATCTGGGTATTTCTTATTTTTAGAGTTAGAGTAGGGAGGGAAATTTTTACATGAGTTGAAGGTATGTTCTCATTCCTGGAGCCTGAAATAGGAACAGAGAGCAACTTGAAGAATACAGGTGTGAAAGATGGAAAAAAAGAGTTAAAGTTCAAAATCAAATTAACTAATTTTTTCCTTTTTCAATACATAGAAGAAAGAAAGTTAACCAAGTGTACTCTAATTCATGAACCCATCCTAACATAATAAGAAAGTCAAGTAAATGGAACATAAAATTGATGGAGAAAATCAGAGATAAATAATATCACTAAAGAACTTAGACTCACAATCTCCCCAAGAGCAGACTGGTGATGTTAAAGACAGGGGGAACTGAAAATGTTGCTCAGTGGTACAGAATCCACCTCATATATCAGTTACTCTTTTTATGGTTGTGATTATATACTTGATAAGAAGCAGATTAAGAGGGGACAAATTTCTTTAGGCCCTTGTTTGAGGGGAGAGAGTCCATCATGGTGTAGAAGGCATGGCAGTGAGCCACTCCATGGCAGCAGGAGCTTGGGGTAGCTACTTATTCACAAGCCCATGACTCAGACAATAGAGAGTTGACAGGAAGCAAGGCCTGGCTACACCCCTCAGGTCCCACCTCTCAGCATCCCACTTCCTCCAGCTAGACTCTGCCTCCTAATGTACAACATCTGGAAACAGCATGGTCAGCTGAAGAACAATTGTTAAAATACATGTATCTATGGGGAACATACTAAACCCAAATCATAACATCTCACATTCACAAGGCAGTGAGTTCAATCCCTGAAACTAGAAGCAAACTGAACACTGCCCCTCCCAAACAAAGAACAGCAGAAAACATCCCATGTCCTCCATGACCCAGATTACTGCTGAGAAGTTTGTTGAGTGTCTCAAGTGTTTAAGAAACAAGTAATAAATTTTCTGAATACATTTATAAAGACATTTATGAAAATAGTTAACTAGGTATTTGGAGATCAAATGATCACTAAAAACAGCCTAGATTCAAGGAGAGGAAACTTACAGTTGCCCCTTGGTGAGTAAGGACTTATTCTAAAGCCACCGCACCCTCAGGCCTACAGATGTCCAATTCTATCCAGCTACCTGTATCTAATCCACCCCTGATATATTAAAGGCATATGAGACCTGGCAGCTGTGGGGCACGCCTTTAATCCCAGCACTCAGGAGGCAGAGCTAGGCAGATCTCTGTGAGTTCAAGGCCAGCCTGGTCTACAGAGTGAGATCTAGGACAGGCACCAAAACTACACAGAGAAACCCTGTCTTGAAAAACCAAAAAAAAAAAAAAAAAGCATATGAGAAATGTGTGAAAAGAGAACATTCCAGAAAGTATAAACCTCGTAACAGGAATTGGGGATTCAGCCAAATTTTGGATCTGGTGTCACTAACTAGATGAGTCCTAAGATGTCACCATGGCCCTTCAGTACAAGCAAAGGTCCATATACCACCATTTCTCCTAAGTCAATACCCAGCCCTGCTTCACTCAAGAAGAGAACAGAGACCTCCAATGGCCGCAGAGAGGCATCTTCAATCTATCCCCTCCCTTCTCTACTCCTTGAACTTCACCAACAACAGGAGGCACCCCAACACACCATTCTGTTGCCTCGGGCACATAAGACAGCAGAGATAAATTTAGTTAATCTAGAATACTCAGAATTATTTGATTTTCCCTGATTATTGTCTCTAGATTTTTTTTCTTGGACATTGTCTAACTCTGCGGCTCAAGCTGAATTGGCACTGGATAGGTGGTCCAGGCTGGTCTCAGGCTTGTGACAACCTTCCTGTCTGCCTCCTATGTGCTGGCATTATAGACAGGAGCTGTCATGTCTAGGTTCATTTTGCTGCTACAATCAAACATCACAGATGTAGTCATTGATAAATGATATAAATTTACCCCTTCCAGCTCTAGAGGCTGGGAAGTCCAAGGCCAAGGCCCAGGTCTGCCATCCAGAGAAGGTCCACTCTAGCTACTCCTGAGATGGCACCTGTAGCTGTATTCCTGGAAGGGGATGCATGCTATGACCTCATCTGATGGAAGAGAAGGAAGAACAAGAGGACTGACCTGTCTGTGAAACCTCTTCCATAAAAGTCTTCATCTTTCAGAAAAGGATTTGTGACACTGTGGCCTAATCACCTCTCAGAGGCCTGACTTCATAATATCATCACATTGATACAATGACAGACAAGGTGGTGCTTATCAATTAATCCAGAGGGACAGAAAAGAAACAAAGAGACACAAAGGGATTGGGAACACAGAGACAGTAGCTTTCATTGACATCAGTAGAGAAGAAGGGCTCTGGGCTGTGAGCCCAGGAAACCAACATGCAGGAGGTTATTTATGGAGGAGGGTGTCCATATGTGCATACAAGGGACTTAAAGGAAGAACAGGATTTGCCTCAGCAGGCTCCCTTCCCTGATATGATCCGCCATTTCCATCACATCTGTTCTCTTAATGACTCTTCAGATTTGGCCAGCATCTATCATTATGTTCAAGTTCAAATGCTTTCATGTGTGTTGTCCGGATGTGTGCTATCTTTTTTCTCTACAATAAATCTAGGCAGCACCATTGGCCTCAGTATGAAGACTAGGCCTTTGAGAAGTACGTGGTTTACCCAGGAGAAAAGGTATTTTCCGATGTGAGCTGGTTGTCTCTTGCAATAATCAGCCCTGTAGGCTTGATTGGAACAAGAAACACCTAGGAGATCAGTAAAGTATACCTCTGAGCATGTCTTTGAAGGTGTTTGAGGTGAGTATTAGATAATAAGAGTTCTGATCTAATGAATGAATTAATCCCTTGGTCATTATATTGGTAATATAATGGCATTATTGGGAGGTGGTGCAAGTTAGGAAAAAGTGCTTACTTTGGGTGAGTAGGTCATTTGGCGTATGTCCTTGGGGCTATATCTTGCCCTGAATCCTTCCTGTGTTTACCTTTTTGGTCACTATGATATGTGATGCTTTGCTCTGTCTTCCTTCCTTGCCATAAAGGGAATCAAATCCTCTGAAACTGTGAGCCAATATACACCCTTCCTCCTTTATGGTGTTTTTTTAAGTGTTTAGTTACAGGAACACAAAGGTTACTGATACACTCAGGAGAGGTATGCTGCTTCCCATGGAATCAACCTCTATATGGCAATGGACACTGGCTCCCATCAGAGAAGGATAAACCAGAGTCAAGAAGCAGGCCATTGGGGAGTCAAAGGCAGGCTCAGGATGAGAATGTCCTCTTCAGAGGGTTGAGATGATGTAGTATATAGTTTCTGAGATTACATTCATGTGTATATATTTTAAAGTATTAAGGGAAGCCTCTTCAACTTTGCAATATGCCTTTTAGAGAAATAGACATTAATTGATATCATAACTTGTAATCACTAGAAAATACCTCAATAAACAGCTATGACAAAAATAAATGGTGGGACTGGGGATGTAGCTAAGTGAACACAGTGCTTGCTAGCATGCATGAAGCCCTAGATGTGATTCCTATCACCACATAAACCAGCTGTGGTGGTACATACTTGCAATTCCTGTATACAGGAGGCAGAGGCAGATGGATCAAAAGTTCAAGGTCATCCTCAGCTACATAGTGAATTCAAGGTCAGCTTGGGCTACATGAGACCCTGTGATAGTCTGAATGCGATTGGCCCCCAAAATCTCATAGGGAGTGGCACTATTAGGAGGTATGGCCTTGTTGAAGCAGATGTGGTCTTATTGGAGGAAGTGTGTCACTGTGGAGATGGGCTTTGAGGTCTCATAGATGCTCAAGATACTGCCCAGTGTCTGAGACCATTTCTTGATGCCTGCAAGATGTAGGACTCTCAGCTACTTCTCCAGCACTATGTCTGCCTGCATGCCACCATGTCGCACCATGATGATAATGGACTAAGCCTCTGAAAATGTAAGCTACTCCAAGTAAATGTTTTTCCTTTATAAGGGTTGCCATGGTCATGGTGTCTCTTCACAGCAATAGAAACCCTAAGACAGAAGTTGGTACCAGGGACTGGGGTATTGCTGTGATAGGCCTGATCATGCTTTTGTTTGAAGGAATATGGACCTTGGGACTGTAGATTGGAAAAGCAATTGAATGCTTTAAGTGCTGCTTAATGGGCCATCCTAGTAGGATTATGGAATACAGTGATGATGAGTGTGATCTGAACTATGGGTGCCTGGATCAAGGGGTTTCAGAGAAGAATGTTAGTATGTGGTATGGTGATATTTTCTTTTGTAATTAAATGTTATTTGTATGTTAATAAATAAAGTTGCCTGGGGGTCAGAGCTATTAGCAAACCATAGGAAAGCAGGGCAGTGGTGGTGTACGCTTGTGATCACAGCACTTGGTAGACAGAGCTAGGTAAGTCTCTGTGTGTTCAGGGATACAGCCAGCATTGGATACACATGCCTTTAATCTCAATACCAACCATAGAACAACTGGAGGTCTATACAAACAGGCCGTGATGAGGGAGTCCTGTGGTTGGGTTTACAACCAATGAGAAGGCAGAACAGAGACTATATAAAGACTTTAACACGGGAAGTACCGGTTCCTTCGGAGAGGTAGGACCACTGCAGGAGGAAGGGTAAGGTTTTAGCTCTTAGCTCTGACCTCTTGGCTGTCTTCTTTGCATTGGTTCTGTGTTTCTTATTTATAAGACGGTTGGTTACATCTACAATGTGGCCTAGAGACCAGCCTTGTGATATTTTGGTGAAGAATGTGACTGCTTTTTGTCCTTGTCTAAAAAGTCTGCCTGAGGCTAAAGTGAAGAATTTTGCATTAATTCCTTTGGCAGAAGAAATCTCAAAACGTCCTACTATAGACTCTGTCATGTGGTTATTAGTGTTAACTCTAATGAGGATTTATAATGAAAAGAAACAAGCTGAGCAAGGAATCATATTTGAGGAGAAAAGGAGCACCGGGAAGTGGAATGGAGCTAAGTCCTGTATTCAAGGAGATAAACAGATTAAGAAATGGAATAAAGGGAGTGGTGATCTCTGGGCAAGATTACACCCAGCTAAGTTTCCAACTTGTGAAAAGGAATTTTGAAAAAGCTTAGAGACGGGTGTGGTGGTGCATATCTTTAATTCCAGCACTCAGAAGGCAGAGTCTGGCAGATCTCTGAGTTTGAGGCCAGCCTGGTCTACAGAGCAAGTTCTTGAATAGTCAAGCTTAGGCAGTGAAGACAACTATGGAAAACAGAAAGTTGGTGAAGATGTAATTGAACAAGGTCATGTTCCAGCCCCAGCAAGCAGCAGAACTTGACAGCTTTGGCCATGTAGTTCTGGTTTAAAAGTCAAGAATAGAAGAAAGGGATTGTGGAATTTGCCCCTGTGCCTAATGAAAGCTGCTGAGGCCAAGCATGTGTCTGGGGTGTCCCTGAATGGAGGCCCAGGGAGGCCATTTCATGAAGCTGTGAAGGTGAAGCCTGGATTTCCTTGGAGACCCCAAGATGCCAGAGCCATGGGATGCTTGCCAAAGAAAGCTGCTAACAGGGAGTGGAACCAGCCTAAGAGAAAGGAGTGTGCTGCAGTCAACAAAGCTGAAAGGAGTTGGAGATCTGAAGAGCGTTTTGACATCAGGCATGAAGATGCAGAGTTTGGAGTTTGCCCAACTGGTTTTGTCTTGCTTTGGTCCAGTATTTCCTCACTGTGCTCCCTTCCCTACATTTTGGAATGGTAATGCATATCCTGTGCCATTATATTCTGGAAGCATGTGATCTGTTTTTTGATTTTGATTTTATAGGGGATTACAGTTATGAGATTGCATGGGTTTTCCTGTGTTTTTTTGAGGCAGATTTTCCATACAGCAAAGGTGAATAAGCAGCCCACAGAATGGGAACAATTCTATGTCAACCATATATATGATAAAAGACCAGTTTCTAGAATATACAAAGAACTAAAAAAAAAAATTAAACACCAAGAAAATAAATGGCTTAGGTTAAAAAAAAATAGGTTACAGAAATAAACAGATTTTTCCAAAGAAAAATTACAAATAGCTGGAAAACACTTAAAAATATGTTCAGCATCCTTAGCCATCAAGATGCAGATGAAAACTACTTTAGGAGTGACTCCTTCTCATCCTAGTCAGAATATCTGTCATCCAGAAAACAAATGACAACAAACGCTGTTGTGAACGTGGGGAAGTGTGAACCAACTTTGTACATTGTCAGTAGGGCTATAAACTACAGCCACCTTGGGAATAAGTCTGGAGGTTTCTCAAAAAACTAGAAATAAAACTACCATATAGCTCATCAACATATATCCAAAGAAATCTATATCCTACTATAGAGACACTTGCTCACCCATATTCATTGCTACTTTACTCGCAAGAGCTAAGTGATGGAAACAGCCTAAATGTTCATCAGCTGATAAATGGATAACAAAAATGTGGTACATTTACACAAGGGACTACTGTTTGTCTTCAAGAAAGAAATAAAATAAGGAAATTTACAGATAAATGGATAAAATTAGGAAAAAAAAATATGCTGAGGGAAGTAACCCGGAACCAGAAAGACAAATGCTGAGTACTCACTTATTTGTGGGTCCCAACCTCAGCTCTTTAGCTTTGTTTGTCTGACATGAGGTGCCTGTGGAAGTCATGGAAGTAGAAAAGAGACATAGCTGGGAGGTTCCCTAAAGGAGGGTGGATAGTGGGGCACAGGTAAAGGAAATAGAGAGGGGAACACTGAGGGGAAGGTTTAAGCAGGGATGGAGGTGGGGGGATTGGGGAGAGGAAGCTTAGGAGGGCAATTAACCAAAATAAAAGGTGTATCAAAAAGCTCTACAGAAATCTGTAGCATGAATCTTAAAAGTTCTTATTAATAAAATCAAACCTGAGGCCATTTATTGGGGTGAAATGCTGGATGGTCAGAGAGACAGAACAAGCCACAGCTATCTCACCTCACTGGATCCTCAGCTGGTCTTGTTTCCTCAGACTGGAGGCCTCTGAGTCTTCATCCAGAATGGGTCTCAGCTGAACTGCTGCTAGAAGCCTGAAAGCTTAACCAGGCCAAATGCCTAACCAGGCCAAAATGCTTCTCCAGGCCAAATGCCTCTAGTTTCTGGTCCTCACACCTTATATACCTTTCTGCTTTCTACCACTACTCCCTGGGATTAAAGGCTCGCTTTCTGGGATTAAAGGCATGTGTCACCATGCCTGGCCATTTCCAAAGTGGCCTTGAACTCACAGAGATCCAGAGGGATTTCTGTCTCTGGAATGCTAGGATTAAAGGCATGTGCTACCACTGCCTAACCTCTGTTTAATATTGTGGCTGTTCCATCTCTGACCCCAGATAAGTTTATTAAGGTACACAATATTTTGGGGAACACAATACCACAGAAATCTATCTTATAACCCAAATAAAACACAAAAGAGAATAGAGGGAGTCACCCCCATGTGACTAGATAAGGCTGCTCTTAGAAGCAGGGAGTTACTAAACAAAATTCCCAGTCCCGGGTGTGAGACACAGGAGCTGATCAAGGAGACCCTAGAGGCCCCTAAAATAATAGAGGCTCTTGTCAGCCCTCTTGGCTAGCTACCAGAACTAGTGGTAAGACTGTATCCTCTGTTACAAGATATAGAAAAGCAAAGTGGAATGGAGCTGAAAATTCCCAAACTGCTAACTAGCTATCAAAGTGCCAGGATGTGCCCTGTAGGAGGCAGGGGGTGGAGGGAATCAATAGTCCTACCCAGCTGTGAATACTATGGCCCCAAGAAACCAAACTTCTAGGCATGCTGTGCCCACCTATACAATAGTGTCACAACTGTGGTGTGGGATCCACAACTGCCCTCTAATTGGATTTGAGGCCCACTCTATGGGACAGAACCCATGCCTGGCTTTGTAAGCTTGGCTAATAACCCATGCCTGTGGACGTAGTAAGGCCAAGTGGGGAACTTACTGTAACTGTTTGGTGGTTTGAATGACAACAACCCCAGTTAGTGGAACTATCTGGGAAGGAATGGGAGGTGTGGCCTAGTTGGAAGAGATGTGTCACTGAAGACTTTGAGGTTTCAAAAGACTCCTGCCATTCCCAGTGTAGTCTCTGCCTCCTGCTTGCTGATCAAGATGTGAGTTCTCAACTGCTCCTGCCACAGTGCCTTTGCTCTGTCCTAATAAACTCTAATCCTCTGAAACCAGAAGCCCAATGAAATGCTTTATTTTATAAGTTGCTTTGGTCACGATAATTTGACACAAAAATAGGAAAGGGAACTAATGCATGTTGTTTAACTAATTTGATGTAGCGTTGATGAGAGAAGTCTCTCTGTGCAGTGAATGGTAGTCAGTGCAGAGATTCATGGCTGCTTCAGATGCTAGGAATAAGTGACAATTGAGGGCTCAGTCCTAAACAAGACATTGACACCACCTCCTCTACCGCTCAGAAAACACTGCAGGAAAAGGGGTGGGAAGTGTGTACGAGCCAGAAGATAGAGTAAAGGACTATGAAATGCCACACTCTAGAACACATAAGCCATTTATTTCAGTTATGAACTCGTAACTGTGGTTACCTGCATGGGGTTGGCACAAAACTGACAGTGTAAACAATCAATCTCCAAAGGCAGAAGGACTCATGGGCCCCACCCCTTACTGCTGAATTATTGACAAGTGGCTGGAAGAAGGAGAATTACTGTCTTCCCCTGTGTATCCAGGCTCCAAAGGATAGTTCCCAACTCATGGCCAGATAGAAGGCTCTAGGTACTCTGTAGATCACAAAACAAAACATATAGACATGGGCCTGAGAAAGAGATTTGTAGGGAAGAGGGAGAACTACAGACGTAATAGGGAAATGGGAGATTGTGGGGGGTAAGAGTGGTCATTATGCATCATGCATATGTGTGAAATTGTCAATGAACACATTTAATTAATTTTAAAAACTGAGGGGAAAAAAACAAGACAAAGCAAAAGCACGTGCTAAGCCAATCTCCTGTGGTGAAGCCTTGGGTTTCAGTTTTTCAGTACTGCACACAGTACTGCTGCTGCTGGCAAGCATGTTATGTCAGGAACCACCAACGTGATGACAATGTCCAGAAGGACAACTTTGTAACATTCACCCCAAAAGTGAGGGAGGCCAGCTCCCACCTTTTACAGGGTTCCTATGAGGAGGAGAGAGGAATAAGGAATTTGTAGATAGAAAGATAGTGAAGATGAGACAGACAGAAACACAGGATGGCTTTGGGAGGACCTCGGTCAAAATCCACCAGCCCCTTCTGTCTCTTCAAAAGGGTTTTTTATAACAATGCCAAGGGACAGGGCAAAAGACTTCGCCCTTGCAAGATCAAAGCACACCGCACAGCCAAGTGCAGACCCTTCCAAACACCTGGTAACTATGCCCTTACGCAGCCCTGCTGGGATCTCACTGGGAAACCTCTATGGACACCCACACAAAAGTCCATAATCCAGTATAATCATGAGGAAATTATCAACAGGACCCAAACATTCTATAACATCCCCGCCAGCCCTCCTCAAAGCTGTCCACATCATTAAAAACAAGGAAAGACTGAGAAATCATCATAGGGCAGAGGCTACCAGGGAGACACTGTCATTAGATGCAGCATGATGCCCTAGATTGTACTGGGAACAAAGAGTGGGTGTTCAGGGGGACAGTGATGAGATTCACATGAAGTCTGGATTCTGTCGTTAGTCACTTAACTATGACCGCTCTTCCCTGGTGATGTCATCTCTTAACACAGGGGAAAAGGGTGATGATTAGGTGAGACACCCCTAGCCGTCCTTAAAGCCTTGCCACAAATCTAAAGATATCACAAATCCAACTTTTATTCAAATAATTGTTACACACATATATATATTTGCGTGTGGGTGGGTGAGTGCATGTCACAGTGCACATGTAGAGGTCAGAGGACATCTTTGAGAGCCAATTCTTTCCCTTCATCATGGGGATTCCAGGAAAGGAACTCTGGGTGTAGGCTTGACTGTGGGTGCTTGCACCCAGTGAGCCATCTTGCTGGCTCTCCGCTTTTATTTTTAAAGACCACAAGTTTTTCACTTGTTTCCTTTGGATCATAAAATTCAGGTAGCTGCACTGAGAGTTCTGACAAATTTTCAGGTTTCCAATACATTTTTGTGAAATTACCATTGTGGTAATGTAATTTAATGTATCGCTTCTGACTACTTTTTAAGGTAAAAAAAAATAAGAAAAAAAAAAAAAAAAAAAACCTTACTTTAGCTGCGTGGCAGCCTTAAGTCAAATGTCTTTTTGGCAAATGACATAATACACTCTCCAGTTAATTTCTGGCAGAACTCAGAGAGGATACTGGTGAGACCTGCCAGATAAATAAGATGCAACCCACCTTTTCAGTCAGGCTGGTTCTCAACAGGCCAATGCATTAGGAAGTTGGGGGGTGGGAGGACTCCCAAGGAAATAAGGGCAGAAAGACAGAGGAAGCCATTTTTACATAGTCATTTTTCTGATTGCAGCTCAGCTTCCTGTGCACTTTCCCAGCGGCACTGCCTTTAAAGTGAATCGCTGGAGATCAAAGGCAGACCAAAATAACGCATTGTTCCCCTCGAGACGAGAAGGTGAAGTCCTATCATTCCGGCGGGTATTCTTGGGGGAGAAGAGAAAGAAGAGCGAGACAGACACCACATTGCCAGGGTTTTCTAAAAGCGAGGCCTGTAATTTCGCTCTTTTGAACATTTCTTTTGAAAACACTTGCCTGACGAAACAGGCGTAAGCAGTGCTCACGCATGCATTGAAAAATTCATCTGTTGTGTTTCTGGAGCCGCATCCCATTGCTGTGCACCTGGAAGGTCTGTGTCTGGTCCTGCTCTTGGCTTCTTTTCCTAGGAAGGGAGATGTCGACACAGGTATTGCACAGCTGTATGCCGGCTGCTGCCTTAGACACCTCCGGGTATGTTCTTATAAAATCTCCCCAACAAGGCAGAGTAGCAGGGTGGACACTTCAGAAAAATGACCACTGCCAATGAATGTCCCCCTTGCAAAATGCCTCCGCAGACCCTCCCATGGAAGAAAGGCTCCTTCTCCACAGATTTGATTGTTGGGTGGTCTTGTGATTTGCTTTGGTCAGTAGAGTGCTGCAGATGTAATGCTCTGTCAATACTGAGCCTAGACTTGAGAGGTTATCTGGCACATTTCTACCCATGCATCATGATGAGAATACACACAGGCTTCCTTTTTGTGTGTGTGTATGTTTTTTGTTTTTTGTTGTTTTGTTTTTCAAGACAGGGTGTCTTTGTGTAGCTTTGGTGCTGTCTTGGATCTCACTCTGTAGCCCTGGCTGGCCTCTAACTCACGGAGATCTGCCTGGCTCTGCCTCCCGAGTGCTGGGATTAAAGGCGTGTGCCACCACCGCCCAGCCACACACGCTTTCTTGACTGAAGATGAGTGAGAGATGGACCAGAGAGATGGGCCACTAAAGTGGAAGCTTAGATTTGTGAGAAAGCCCAGACAAGACCAAGATCCCAACCAGCCCTCAACTGGCCAGGAAGACACTAGGAAGCCAAGTTCTATACACCTTTGGTAGGTAATCTTAATTGTCATCTTGGGGAAATGAATGCCTAGAAGATGAGGCACCTCTGAAGGTGTCTGTGATGTTGTTTCTAGAGATGATTCAGCTCATGAGGACTCTGACTCCATGTGTGGTTCAGTCAGTTTATCTGATGGCATTTTTGAGGGGTGCTGAGAGGTAGGAGGAAGAGGTCTCTATAGGCGTGTCTTGGGGACTGTGTCTTGCTCTGGGTCTTGTATCCTCCTCTTTCTGCCTCCTGGTGGCCATGGTGTGAATTTCTCTGGTCTGCTATGTCCTTGCCATGATGGAGCGATACCTCTTAGGATGGTTAATATTGCTTGTCAACTTGATTGGATCTGGAGACAAATAAGACACATCTTCAGGAAGGGCAGCCAGGGTATTTCCCAGAAAGATAGATGACCTTGGAGAGAGGACCCTTCCCCAGAGTGGGTGGCAACTTCCAGCTGCAGCCCAGACATAAGGCAGTCGGATGTAAAAGCTGTTGTGTTTTGCCTGCCTGCCTGCCTGCCTTCCCCACTCGCATGTGAGGGCATCTACTCTATGTCTGGCCCTGCTGCTATCTACTGATTTCTGAATTCAGTTTGTTCATCCTTCCAACATCTACTGAAGACCAGTGGCTCTCCAGGAATTCTCCAAGCCTTCAGTGCCAGATCAGGGCTGCCAAGGCCTCTAGCTTCAGACTGAGTAATAATGGGTTCACAGCCTCTCAGGAGTTCACACAGCCATTGGTGGGCTACCCAGCCTAAACCTCATGAAAGTCAACCTAATAAATTCCCTTTGTGATATATTTTTATTCTCTCAATTCTGTTCCTCAAAAGACGGCTGACTAAGGAACCTCTGAAACTTAGGCAAAATAATTGATGCAAAGGAAACTATCAAACACTCAGGCTTGCACAGAATGGGGAGGTAATGAATACATATCCTCTTTTACTTTATAGGCCATTGAATTTAATATTACATTAATTTGTTGGTATGTGGTGTGTGTGTGTGTGTGTGTGTGTGTGTGTGTGTGTGTGTGTGTGTGTGT
>CABHPR010135240.1:947-27151 GCA_902168415.1 Peromyscus melanophrys
TGTGTGTGTGTGTGTGTGTGTGTGTGTGTGTGTGTGTGTGTGTGTGTGTGATATCATTGTGTGTTGATGTGTCGGTACTCTATTGTTAAAGTTGGCAGTCTCCCGGGGGAAAAAAAGAAGGGGAAATGATTGATCACAGGTCCCAGTGTTAAAGTGCAGTGTGGGCACAGAGCTGTGTGCTGGGCTAGTTGGAGGATCAGTGTTGTTCATCGGAGCAGTGTGCTGGGCTAGTTGGAGGATCAGTGTTGTTTTAGCTATTTGGAATAAAACTTCATTTGTAAAGAAGTCGTCTGATTGCTAATTGGCCAAATAATTGTAAAATCCTGCATAGAACACAGGAAAATCAGTTGACATGGAAACACTTGACTGTTTCCAACTGTATGTGAGTAATGGCTATCAAGCATTTTAAAGAAAAGTTATGGGAGATATTAATTTGTGCTCCGTAAGGTCATAAAATTTAGCAGTGTAACCCCGTATAGGAAACAAAGATCTTGTTTTTAAAAGCATTTAAATGGTAATAACTGGTTTAGGCATTGCTTTCTTAAACATTTAGGTAGAGTGAGCACTAAGTCCTGTTTACTAATACATTTGTTATTGTTAATATGAATTTATTTTTGACAATTTTGAACCCAAAATTCAAACGCTTTGAACCCAACAAACCTTAGCTTCTAAGAGAAGTGAGGTCTGAGTAAATAAAAAATCTTGTAAAGGCTGCTTTTATTTCCTTTATTGGTAGATAGCATTAGTAATGTTATCTTCCTAAATTGCAGCTATTTTTTATTTTCTTAGATTGGTTCCAGAGAAAATCAAGACTCTAAATGAAAGTAGATTTGATTTGTATTTAGTTCAATGATTTATCAAATGCTCATTCAAATAGTAAATGGAACTAGAGAATTCAATGTTGTTCCTCAAACTTCAACCACTTCAGTATTTTAAATTGCATTCACTGTGTTTATCATGGATATTAGGGAAATATTTGTTTAATGAAGTTCAGAGTTACTAATGTATGGGGTGCAAGTTAATGCTGCTATTACTACAGTCTGTTCTTCCAGAATAGCAGCTCTAGTGGTCCTTTTTTAGTTGTTCCAGTTGACATTATGAATCCTGCGAAATGAACAAATTATGTAACGTTTAATTGAGGGGGATGCTGGGATCAAGCAATAGCTATGACAATTATTATTTGTAGTCCTATGGTCGATTTATACTATCAGGTTTCATTTTGTAAAACAGTTTAATCCAAGGAGTACAAAGAACGATGTCTTATAAAATGTGTCAAAAAATGGAGAAATTCCATAGAGAGGTTGTCAAATGCTTACCTCCCCCTCCCCTTTGTGACCGTGTTCCAATATATGGCAATTTCTAATCAGTTAGTTGACTTCGTGAGAATGATGTAGAGGGAATGACACCATTTTTATAGGATAGTTTTGTAATGTGTTGTAGTAAATCTGTTCACTAGACTTTCCTTAGCACAGTTTCATACTGAGATATTTCCAGCTGTGTGGTGTTTGCTCCCTGCACTTCGCTGACTTTCCTCCCTCTCGGGTCTCACTGCTTCTCTTCTATCAATATATGGAGCAGAAAGGCAAGATTATGGCAGTATGTGTAGCTGAAGATATATTTTTATGTTTTAGATCTATAGAGCTATAGCTTTATTTTATGACCATGGGAAGGTATATTGCTTTGTGGTTTACTTTTTAATCATTTCACTTTACTACTGTTAATTTGGTAAGAAAAAAATGAAATATTAATTCCTTGGAAATGAAACAAAGTAGACTAGGGGAAAGTATGGATTGCTAATGTACTTTCCTTTCTACCTGCCGATGTTTTGAATTGTATCATGTTGTGTGAACCAAAGCTATGGCTCCTGGTGAAGATAACTGTCTGTCTCTCCTCTTTTATGCTTTGTCTGTGACTGATCTTCCTATAAATTGTAGTTTATGTTGATAGCATCATCTCACAGCATTTACTTTTATTTGTTATTCTTCAAAATAATTAGTAATCTTGGAAGAACAGCAGAGTTCAAATAGTCATGCATTCAATCTTTAATAAAGCAAAAGGGTTCCTATAAATACACATGCATATTGCCTTGTGAGTGAGTAGTCTTTCCTAGGCATGTCTGCTTATTGCTAGTATGTGGTTCCTGCACATGTGCTAATAACTGTAGTTCAAAATGAGGGTTTTAGATAGGATTCTATTTGTCAACTGTTGGAATGAATACAGTAGCTTTGGGAGCTTCTGTTAATCCCTGTTCCAAGCAGGCAAGTGCTTCTTTTCCTAGCTCTAGAGTGCTCTGGTGTACTCGTTATTCATGTTGCTTCACAATGATTTTTTTTTAATGGAAAGAAAAACATCCAGTTTTTCATCTGAAAATATCAGTAATACAGGAATCCATTTTTAGTTTGTTTCTTCCTATAGCTACATGAGGTGCTTACCCTCCTGTGACAAGAAAAAAAAAAATAGCTCACCACCCCAATACAAAATTCTGTATCAGTTCTGATTCTCGTCATCTTTTTATCACACACACATATACTTCTGTTCCTTCCTGAAAAGATTTATATACATGCTACCGTAGAGAGATAAATAGATATTTCTATGTGTTTTGCCAAGCTCCCTATATTGTTTTTATAGAGAAGTAGGAAAGACTCGTTTGTTTTATAATATTCTGTCTTTAACTCTCATCATCTCTCTGAGTAGGTCATTTTGTTACTGCCTAGATATAGTGTATGGGGTTTATGACGCTACTTAGCAAGTGAACACAACTTAAGGAAACTACACTTTCCTTTTAATCATAGTTCTGTGGAGGAAGGAAAAGGGAAGTTTTTCTCTTTTATATACTCAAAATATAGATTCCTTTAAGGAATCTTGTTTACTTAAATTATAGAAGGATCTGAAATATTTTTTATGCTTTTGACATATGAATTGAACACATTTTAACATTGGGAGCATAAAGTAACCCAAATGTATAATGGCTCAGTCCACATTAGATAACCTGTAATATCTCTGAAGCAAGCAAACACCTAGGAAGAACACCTGTACTGTGTGCCTTTAATGTCTCAATCACAAGAATGTGAGGTAATCATGACTCAGTCCCACTGATGTGTGGTATGGAATAACACTAATACCATTTCATATCAGATGGCCAGGGTTAGAATGTTGGCTCTTGACAGCCCTGTAAACTTGGGCAAGTTATTTAACCTGTTTTAGCCCAAGGCACTGTGCAAAACAATCACAGTAATAACACATGTGACTCCTGACATGTAAAATGAAGTATTATATCGCATAGGTCACAATTCTTGTTGCAAAATGGAGAAGAATTATTTGGAGTGGAATGTTATCTTTCACATACTTTCTTGAGTTGAACGTACTAATTTCTTTAACCTCTTTTTTTTTGTGGCCAATATTTGCATCCCTGTTAATAATTCAGTTGTGTGCTGTTTAGGAAAGCATTTTGTGAGAAATTGTTGGCAACCATAAATTCTGAGTATTAAGAGTAAATTGAAAGAACCACAGTGGCAGTATTCAGACACCCTGCTCACTGTCCATCCCAACAGTAACCCCGTCGTCACTCTTAGTTCTAGAAGCTGTTTGGAGCTTCTGGTTCACATCTGTGACTGCTTTCCCTGTGCCTTATGACCTGGACACACACTTTACAAGTGTCTGCCTCAGCTCCCCTCTGCCCTTGCTTGACAATATTTTTCTTCATGTTCTTCTCTAACAGCTGCTCCGCTCCGTGTGTTCATTTCTTTGCCTCAGATATCACTGTGAGGCTGGTGTAAATTTTCATTAGTGAGCAAAAAAAAAAAAAAGCCAAATGAATAAATAAAAGCTAAAGGAAACAAAGAAGAGCAAGAAAACCATCAGCTGTGTTGAACCAATTCTTACTCTTGGTGGGAGTCTATTTAATTTCCATAGAAGATGTGACTAAGGAAAGTCACACCAAAGGCAATGTGAACAGACTCCCTCCTGTGGCAGAATGACTGTGTGGCCTAAGCACTAACTGGCACTTGACTGGTTGCCCAGGCAGGCCTCTCAGAGACTCACCCTAGGCAGAACACTGTGTAGACGACAATCGGGCCACTTGGTTTATCCTCATAATGTTCCCTCCTCGTTTGTCCCATCTTGCTTTTCCTCTAAGTGGAGTGAGTCTGCTCCTACTTGCTTTTATCGCTTCAGTAATGACAGCGGTTGATTGACTTGCTGAAACAAGCACAGTACTTTAGATTCTATATTCACTTCCCTGCCCTTAGTAAAAGTTTCAAATTTTACATTTTTGCCTTGTTGAATACATCTCTTTCTTGGGTTTATTTCCGTTTCTGTTCAATTTCTTTCTAAGAATCTCTTAATTCATTATTAATTATTTGAATTATCTTCTCACTATGTTAAAATATATACCTCATTTTGTAACTATTTAAAATATTTTATTACTGCAAGACTGTAATTAATGTCTCAACTGACGAGAATATATTTGTACATATACATTTGAGGAGAAAAGTCAGCATTTGTAAAGACTTGTAGCAGAAATATGTAGCAAAGCAGGAACATCAGGGCTCAAATGCACAGAGAGCTTCAGCATGCTCTGCTCCTAGGTGTCAGAATGCAGGGTGTTGGCAGCGTGGAGGGGTGCACAAGTACAGACCTCGGGACTGAATTCCAGGCAGAGTGGAATGTGATCAAGAATAACTAGAATTGTAAGTCTGGAAAACTGAAAATCACAATTATTGACAAGGAGGAAAAGCAAATATTTGGAGGCATCTTGATAACATCAGTTTTTTACACTTGAGGTTTTAGGTCTCAGTGTACAGGTGTGTTCTACATCCTTTTCAAGCAGAACTTCTCTACCTCACAGACACTGTGTCACTAGACTAATCCTATCTACTGTCTTGTCCTTGGTTCATGAGAGGATGCATATTCAAGCAGAACTTCTCTACTTCCTAGACACTGTGTCACTAGACTAGTCCTATCTACTGCTCTGTCATTGTTTCATGAGGGAATGCATATTCTTTCTAGGGCCACCTTTTTCTTCATTCATACTGCTCAAAATCGTTCAGACTTTTTGTTTGAATTGTCTTACTGAGAAGGATGTGTTTTACACATATATCTTTAAGAAGAAAAAACTAGTGTTGGAAAGTTTCTAAAGAAATGCAGAAAACATAGTCTAATGATAGAAGTTTTAAAGCTGGTACGTTATAAAAACAAACTCTTTGCTGCTTTGAGTGCATAGTGAAGTAGAGGTACTTTTGCCCGTCTACATAAAGGTAGTGTTGGAATGTTTGGAGGCCTTTTGGGCTTATTACTATAAAGAAAAAAGAAAGCATTTGAGCTAAGGCATTCTCAATGCAGCTTTAGGAAATCTCTTGGAAATTTATGACACATGGTCTTTAGTTGAAAAGTTCTAGAATGGGGGGAACAATTACTCATGGAAACTACCCGTGTCACTAGGAGACTAGAACTTATGTGAGAGAGGTCTGGATTTGACGTCAATTTTAGCGAGGTCTTTAAGGAGCTTGGTTGTATTTCACTCCTTGAAGGAAAGAGTGAACACAGTCCAGAGAAGGCCAAAATTGAATCCCAAAGATGAACTAAGTCTGCAATCCAGGTTTGTTAAAAATACTAATGAGACCCTGGTAGTTCAAAGTTACTTCCTAGCTGTGGTGGAGCAAAGAGTGTCTCAGCTGGATTTGTAGCTAGTTTGACAATTTTGTGAGCATTTGAACTATGGTGTGGTCCATTTACTAAGCTGCTCCAGAGATTTGATGTGTAGTGTACTGTTGGCCACAGTGGTTGTAGCCATTTCTGTGAATACATGTGTTCCTTTGTTTTCTACAGCACACAGGGTTTGCTATCTAAATACTAGCACCGAATGAGCCTGACTAGCCATATGCCATTACAGATGAGGAATATACAATTTTATTCTATACTTTGATTTTAATGAGAACTTGTCAGGTGTCAGAATGCTGATGAATTTCTGTCTTTAAAACTTTAAAAGCTAGTGACTAAGGCCAACAAGAACCAAGATAATCTTGTACATTTATTATTTGACCAGTTCCTAATGTCAGTATTTTATGATTATGTCTATGATGTAAACCGGGAGTTATTTATTATGGTCCTTGAGCCAGATCCCCAAGCCTGCCACCTGTTGATAGATGTAAAAACATACTGGAACACACATGCCCATTTTATGTAATTATAACAAATTTATGTTTATAAATTTATTTTTATATTAATTACATATTATCAGTGGCTACAGTTTCCCTAAAGCAGAGGTAACTAGCTGTGACAGACCACATAGCCCACAAACCCCTTAAAATAGTTACTATTTGGCCCTTCACTGAAGTATATATACACTAACATCTACTGGAAAAGACTGGCTATAAGCTAACCCCTCTTGACAGGATAAAGATGTTGAAAGTTTGTGAAAGAAAATTGTAGACTGATACTGCTTTTGCATATTATCAAAGTTTTGAGATTATGTATGTCGTGTAGAGATCCACAGGAAGTCAAATAATGCAGAAAGTTAGCCCTGTGTGGGGTTACTCCAAGATGGAGGACCCTGTAAGTCCTCATGTCTGAGTTTAGGAGGGAATGTTTCTATGTACAGGCATTTCCAGGTATACTTCGAATTCTACTAATGTTTTTAAGTGTCAGAGGTGGTATAAACTCTGAAGACATGTAGATTTATACTAATACTATTTCAGATTTTATATATACCATATTCTTTATTCCACCAAACTCTTAAAAGAAGAGTTGAGCCAGGCATGGTGAAACATGTCTGTCACCATAGAGCTTGGGAGGTAGAGGCAAGAGGGTCAGGAATTCAAGGCCAGCCTGAGCTACATGAGATCTGGTCTCAGAGAGTCAAGGTCTTATCAGTTTGTTGTCCATAATCTATCTCTAACCATCTGTAGTAAAAGACGTTTTGAAAAGAAATTTCCTACTTGTCATTGCCTGATAGATGTAAAAGTTACTACAAATTAAAATGAAAAAATGATAAAGGTGTCACCGCATAAAAATCAACCAATATTCTTTAAGCTTTCTAAGTGAGTGGCCCTAATTGTTCTATTTCCTCCAAGATTGATAGTTCACAGGCCATCCTTTGTGAATGGAGCAAACTTCTAAGTAACACTAGATGACAGTGCCATTTTCTTCTCTGGGGGTTCATTTATAGGTACTAATCTTAAGAGTCCCACTTTGGGGCAGAAGAAATGCTCAGCATTACAAGCACTGGCTGCCCTTTCAGAGGCCAGGGTTTGTTTCCCAGCACACATGGTAGATCACGAGCATTTGTAACTCCAGTTCCAGGGAGTCTAAAACCCTCTTCTGCCTCCTCAGGCACTGTACACATGTAGTGCACAGACATACACAAACACCCATACACATAAAACAAAAAAATAATTTAAATAAAAGTAAACTTTACAAGAGTCCTACTTTGTTTCCTATTGTTCTTTTACATGCTATTTTCACTATTTGTTTGTATATGTGTTCCAACCTTATGGGTCTATATTCAGAATAAGCAGAGGTAGAAGGAACGATCCAAAAATGCATATTTACTTGGATCCTGAATTCAAAGTAAGTCCAATAGTGTGGAGAAAGAGTGTTAATTCTGTCTTTGTGAAGCAATATTTTCTGGATATTAAAAGTAAAATACCATGGGGGGAGTAGAAGGGCATTTCTGATGGAGATGAGAGTGTATCTAAAATCATGCACTAATGTTTGCTGTCAGGGTACACTGGTTGTGGTGTTGCTGGGGGAAAGAAGTGTGCCTGATAGGAGAGTACGCTAAAGCCTGAGAGGGCTGGCTAGGCAGGTTATGCCATGATTACAAGTAGAGGTTTACCTTGTTAGTAGACAGCGTCTCAAACTTTCTAGTTTGCAGAGAACCTTTATTTCTCTTTCATTTTTATTACATCATAGGAATAAAATTCTGGTTCATACAAAAAGTAACGGCAAAATGACTTTTTAACTTTCTGTTCTTCCTCAGTGTAGTCTCCAAGTTTGCTGATCTAGACTGAATGAGAAATAGTAAATATCTCTCACAGTTGAACTATAAAAGATGAAGTGTTCAATCTGGAGGAAAGTGACAGAGAGAATTTGTCAGTTTAGTGTTCGTTGTTGATGTAACAGTATTTTATAAAAATCAGATACTTGTTGATAATAGTTTAAATGCTCATTCTTTTATTCTTCTCTTTATTAAATTTCAGACATACTTATCTTGCTTGAATGTTGAATTTCAGCTTTAAGGTGCAGTTTTATTATTGAAAAATTGCTTATATTTTATAAACTTGGAAACATTGTGACCATATTGTCTGATTTAGTTTTTTTCAGCTTACTAAAGATTTAGCTAAGTTTTCCCAAGTTATTTATATTTGAAAGGTATTTATCAAAAAATTTAGTTAATTTTTAGTTAATGAAAATTTTTATTTCCTCTGAAATATTTATATTTTAATAGTACTCAGCTAATGAATTTTGACATTTTCTGTCAATAGTATTATAGTTAGCTTGTAGGAAAACAATTACAATATAAAGAATAGTTTCTATGTGATTATCCAAAATATTTGAAATACCTAAATGTCTAATCCTTATCAATGGCAATTACTACTTTATGAAATCTGACTGCAGAGTTACAAGAGCTATCACTCCTGTAGTTTTTAATTTTATCTTTTCCCCTTAATATAGGTGTCTCAACATTTCTTATTATCTCATTGGTGGCATGTTAAAAACTGACTTGCGCGTTCATTCTCTTCTCCATTGTGTGTTGCTTGACCATTTTTAAATTTACCTTAAAAAAAAAAAACTGCAAAACCACCTGGGGAACCCTACCATAACTCCTGTTCTCATTCTGCTAAACCATAACGATGTTAGGTAAACTCAACAATTGAGTTCATCAGGACTCTACTGAATACCGTCTCTATTCTCTGTATTTGAAGATATGTATCATTGTTTTGTTTAGCTTTTTAAATAAGAGCTTATTTATTTAACATGTTGGTTGCAATACCAGGAATAACAAATTTAATGATTGTTTTTAGCCATGTGTATCTCTTAGGTGGTATAATGACTTTGTTTTAAACACATTTTAATTATCTTATTCATAATAACTTCAGCCACTACTTTGCTGCAAAATTCTGGAACTTGTCAGAGACCATATAATTGTTTTGAAAAATATTTTCATATAAAATCCAAGGAAAACTTGTCAGTTTTAATTACTACAGTCTAAATTCTGACAAAAAAAAAAGAGATGTTGAGTTTTAGTAACAATCTCTGAAAGCTTATAGCAGATAGCTGGTGTGGGACAGAGAAAAACCAATATTTTTATTTAAAACAGGTTAATTATAAATGAGATCTCTTTCTAAAAAAGAAAAGGGGATATAGATACATAAGATATAAAAATGATAGGATAAAAGGGTAGATTAATAAATCTATTTTTAAAGAGCAACAACTTGTTTAAAATGTTTTACATTGGTATAGATTTTAGTTTATGTTTAAAATGTTTTACATTGATATAAATTTTAGTTTGTTGATACAAACTTAAAGTTGATTTTGTTATACTGTGTGTATATTTCTACTTTTGTTTGAGGTATTATGTTTATGTAACTCATTTAAAATTGTAATGGATAATTAAAAAATAGATTAATAATTAGTCATCTATGATAATCATATTTGTAGCCATGTTAGTTAAGTCTTCTAGGTATACATAGATATATTTCAGATAGATAGGTAATCTTCAAATACTTCAAAGACCTACAGAATATGGCATTTAAAATGTTTTAAAAATTTAGACGTTCTAGACATTGAGACATGTCTACTCCTGACAACACTGGATTTACTTCAGAGGAGGATGGGCATCGAAGACACTCCATATGGAGTTTATCTTCACCTTGGCAAAAATAGCCATTTGGACAAGAAACTGTTCTTGCCTGGACTGCTTGATCGACTGGACATGCAGGACCCATAGGAAGGTGACTACTGAACTTTGCTTGACAAAATGGTCCTTCAGGTTCCTGCTTTGCAGAGGAAACTGCCAGACATTCTACAGGACACAGAAAAAAATGACTAAGAGACTCTAGGCCTATGAGCTGAAAACAGATGCCCCAACTTTACAAGAGAACTTTAAATGACTGTCCAGGCTGTCAGCTGTCTCTGTCTACCCTGCAAGACTCCCGAAAGTTGCTTGCATCTTCTCCATTTCTCAGGTAGTATTATATCCTTCTGAGGTCTTTGATGTGGTTGAAGACTAGATAGTTGTAATTTCCTCAGTTATGATAAAAGATAAGTTAGATATAAAACCTTAAACTCATAAATATAAGATAGATAGGATATCTTCTTTAATATTGTGACTGTAATTCTTGCTCGATAATTGTTTTGTTATATGTAATTTTACTATGTTAAAGTTAAAACCTTCCTTTTTGAAAAAGAAAAAAAAGGGGAAGTGCTGTGGATATCGCTATATGTCAATAAACACTGATTGGCCAATAGCCAGACAGGAAGTATAGGCGGGACTAACAGAGAGGAAAATTGAGGAGAAAGGAAGGATAGAGAGACTGCCTGGAGCCGCGGCCAGAACAAGGAAGATGTAAAGTACCGGTAAGCCACGAGCCATGTGGCAAAGTAGAGATTAATAGAAATGGGCTAAATATAAGAGTAAGAGCTAGACAATGATAGGCCTGAGCTAATGGCCAAGCAGTTTAAATAATGTAAGCGTCTGTGTGTTTATTTTGTAAGTGGTTTCTGGGACTGGCGGGACTTGGGAGCTGGCAGGACTTGGGAGCTCGAGAGAAATTTTCCAGCAACAAGTTTTAATTACTACAGTCTAAATTCTGACAAAAAAAAAAAGAGATGTTGAGTTTTAGTAACAATCTCTGAAAGCTTATAGCAGATAGCTGTCAGTGTGGTCAACAATAGCTGAAAAATTAACTCTACTAATTAACAGACTTCCGACATTTTAAACTAAATTGGTCTCAGTGTATCCATGTTAAACTTGGTTAATGGTTCTTGTTCTTTTTAATCTAGGAGTGCATTTTCATTTCATAACTGCCCATACTTCATACAGGTAATTAAAAGGATAGCTGTACCCCAGACTTAAAGAAACTTCATTCCTAGTATAGTGTACAGGACACAAAACTCATCCTCATCCCTTAGCCTGCTGAATTTCTCCTGCTGAGAGTAAGGAACTAATAGAGACACATGAACCTAGACTAAAAAGTGCTGAATGCTGCATGCACATACCCAAAGTATATTTGAAATTTCACTTGAGCATATATTTGCCCATACTTGAATATAAACAATAGGAGATAGAACCCCATTTTTTAGATGCTGTGCAATAGGCAAAGTTATCTTTTTGATGTTTACTCAAAATCAGGTACTGCAGCCCAATTTGATATGTGCTATTTGTGTCCCAATAGCTCAAAATAATGACAAAGAAAGCTAAATGATGTTTGCTGACCCATCATTTCTGTACTAAGAAAGTTTAAATCTCTTGTCAGTGGGTCTCGTTCTCAAAATGTATCCCCTGGAGGGCCTGTCAGAACACACCTCATTCCCTGAGTTTGTGATTGATTCGATCTGGGGTGGAGCCCAAGACTTTGTTTTTCTAACCATTTTCCCGATGAGCTGCTCTTAGTGATCTAGGGTCTACACCTGGAGAAGCAGTGCTGGAAGCATGCCCAAATGGTTTCGTAGGCAGGGCACTATATCAGTCCATGTTGCACTGCTCTGAGCAAGAACCAGAGCCAGAGGGGGGATAAAGAAAACTGATTTATTTACATCACAGCATGATGCTGGATCTGGTAAGCATTCCCCTGCTGTATCACCTCATGGCACATGGCATCCTGACAGAAGACCCAATGTGGGGGGGTGGGGGAGAGGAGAGAGAGAAAATACATAGCAAGACACAAGACAGGAAGCTAGAGAGAAATTAGGGAGGTCTTTACACTAACCAGGGCTCAGAACCACTTCTTTAATCTTTCCTGGGTCAGTGACTTCTGTGACCTAATGACCTGTCACTAGGTCCACCTCTTAAAAGGTCCCACCATCTCTTACATTTTATTTGTTTGTTTGTTTGTTTATGTATTTACTTTTGTGAGTGTGGGTATATATGTAATGGTGCTTGTGTGAAGGTCAGAAGACAACTTGTGAGAATTGGTTCCCTCCTTCTGTCATGTGGATCCAAAGGATTGAACTCAGATCATCAGCCTTGGTGGCAAGTGAATTTACCTGCCTAGCAATCTGATTGGTGCCACCATCACTTACTATTGCTGCACTGGGGACCACACTCCCAGCACACAAACTCTTAGGGGACAAACTACACTCAAACCTTAGAGGAAGGGTCAATAACCCCCTCAAAAGAGTGGTATAACTAATCATTCACAGCAAACATCTGTGGGCTTTGTGATTATACTGAAAGGGTGACATATGAAACAGGAGTTGATGATGGCTAGATGTATAGATTGGGAGCTGGACATCTTTACACAAGTAAATAAGATCAGAATGGTTTAATGGAGGCAATCTGAAAGAATAAGCTTGGGAAGAAGTGATCAAAGTCATTTCTGGACAAGTTGGATTTTAGACGTCTGTGATATATATAGAAAGAAACATCTGGAAAGAAGGCTATTAGAAACATTTATCTGATTCTCATAGGAAGAGTTTGAGAACAATTAGAAAAATTTGGTAGTCTTTTCCAGGCTGTTGAGTTGCCCTTCTGTCTCCTTACATAGCGTTCCTTTCTGTCTTTTGGTCATTGTTGATAACTCACCATGGAAGTGATAGGACCAGGAGCTGGTGCCTAGCCGGTTGGTTGGTTTGTCATCTACAAGCTTTTGATACAGTTGTTTTCTAAAGGTATTGCTGTGGAGAGTTAGCATGGAAGCAATGACCCAAGCTCTGTAATGCAGAGATTTCCTTACTTATAAATGGTAAGGTTTTGTGTTTGCTGTGGATGACACTAATGTTTTTCTCTTAGCAATATAGTCTTCTTTGAGGAAAATATTAACTTACAAAACAAATGAAATGTTGAACCTGAGATTTGCAGAAAAATAATGGCACTGGAAGCTAAAGAGAAACTAAAATATTCACCTAATCTGCTTTTGAAGTTTGTATTGGAACACATATTTCTAACATGTCCTTTTGACCTCAAACTCTCAATTTTAATGTTCAATGGGGTGTTTGTTTAGTGCCAGTGTCAACAATATATAGTCTTTCTACACTTAGATTTTGTTTTTACAGATTATTTTTAAATACATCTTTCAGTTTATTTCACAAACTTTTTTTTTTTTTTTTTTTTGGTTTTACAAGACAGGGTTTCCCTGTGTAGCTTTGCGCCTTTCCTGGATCTCGCTCTGTAGACCAGGCTGCCCTCGAACTCACAAAGATCCGCCTGCCTCTGCCTCCCGAGTGCTGGGATTAAAGGCGTGCGCCACCGCCCGGCTCACAAACATATTTTTGTATAGCATTTTGTTCATCATGTGGTTGGGTGTTTGGACCTATTGTTATGTATTGTCTTCTGGGTGCAACTTACCTTTTCTGGGACTTAATACTTTAATAGACCTTTCAAAGTTATTTTTAAGTGAGTAACCAAAAAAAAAAAAAAAAAAAAAAAAAAAAAAAAAAAAAAGGAAGTTCAATTGACCAGAAACCATTGATTTTGGTAATTAATATTTAAACCACTTGCTTTGCTAAAAGCTTTACTCATGAAATTCTAATGATGCAATTTACAGCAATAAAATTGGAACCATCAGGTACAGGGCAGCCACTTCTAGTAGAACATGCTTTATACTGTGTTGTAGATGTGAGTTTCACCTCTACACACACTCTATAGCGTCACAAATTCTTCGAAGGGTTTCATCTAGAGCAGCTCGTGAACTTTTCTTGTGACATCTCCTTCATAGTCTAAAGACTTTTTTCCAGACTTCTTTGCCTGTGGTTTAATACTTTCCAGTCTTAATTTTCTGACATGTCAAGACCTTAAGATTCATTTTCATGTAATATTTTAATGGTGATCTTAAACATGTTTCTTAGTATACATTCGTAATATTATTTACACAGAGAATTTATGTCTCTACTTATTTTCATTGTATTTTAAAATGTAGATGTACTTTAAGATCAGAAATCTGAAACATAAACTTACAAAATACATTAATCGTGGAACAGTTATTTTTCCTAAAATTGTGTTCTGTCTCGGTGCTTCACAAGACTTTCACAGAAATGCAAAATGACAATGAATGCAATGCCAGCAGGTTACTATGCCTATTACTAGTTACTCGTTCTCTACTATATATATATAAAAAAAAAAAGAAATTCCATGTGATTTGGCCCCTGCCTCCTACTCCAGCCTTATTTCTTACCATTCTTCTTAACTTTCCCTATTTTTTTTTTGCATTTCCTTTAGTAGTCCAACATAATCTCTGAAAGTTTGGGAATATTTATTTTTAAAAAGCCTCTTATTTAAAAGATACTTTGAATCTAGGCAAGTTATACACACTTGTAATCTCAAGACTCATGAGGTTTAGATAAGAGGATCCTGAAGTTAAGGCCATCCTGAGCTAACTAGCAAGTTCCAGGCCAGCTCAAGCTACACAGTGAAATCCTGTATACCTATGAATTGAATAGATGGATGACTTTTTATGTTATAAAACCAATTGGGATATGAGAAGGAATAGTTTGGTTTTTTTTTTTTTTTTTTGAAAGAGCACTGGAAGTAAAGCATTATAAGACACAGAACACAGCCTTCATGTAGGAAAAAAGTGAGGTTCTAGAAAAGTAACAAGATTATTAACCTGCATTAGTTGTTGAAGTATACATTTTATGGATGGTACAGCTCAGTAGGTATTAGAGCCATTTGCTAAAGAGCAGAATACTGGGTTTGGAAGTAATTTGAAGAACAATTTAAAGCTACATTTCAGATTATTTTAGACTTGAGGTGTCTTTGCAGCACAACATGACATGTATCAAGTGGCAATCACACTGTGTTTTTATCATTGCTGAAGGTTTATTGTTGGTTCCAAAGTGTAGCATTCATCAGGAAACAGTCTTCAGCAGACGCCTGAGAACCATTGACTTTTGGTGTGGCAAAGTTCTCAAGCATGGGAAGGAGTAGGTGCCAGAGGAAAAGATCTCATGTATCACTTATCTAATTCTAAAACATCTATGCCTGAGACCCATGTAACTAACCAAAGAGATTACCAAGAGAAAAGCATACAAGTTTACTGAGTAAATACTTTGTATGACATAGGGCTTTTAGAAATGAAGACATAGGAAACAGGGAAAGCTGTATTTTATGCCTAGTGTGATGAAGAAAGAGATCACTGTAGAAGGAATTGGACAAGGGGAGTAGAGGGTGAGCACTGTGAGGTTTAGTTGTTCGGATTCTTCTCTGGGTCTTCGGAGATAATGACATTCTTTCCTTTAGATATAGGGAAGATACTTCAGGAATGAGTCTTATAACCTACTTGGGAAGAATGTCAGAAATTTTCATGAGGGTAAATTTTTCATGGGTTACTTCAGATGTTCCCCCCAGTGAAAATATACATGAAGTCACATGTCCTGAGAGGAAAGTCAGAGGAGAACTGAGATGGAGCTGTTGCTGCCATTTGACAGGAGATATTTGTTGTAGTCCTAGAGACTAAGTTTGAGCTTAAGAGTTATGAAGAATTAAAGAAAAATAGCGTATGGCAAGTGTCCTGAGAAATTTGGTTATAAAGGAAAGCAAATAAGTTATCTGGAAAATATGTAACAGTGAGGGTTTGAAATTTGCATATATACACATATGCATGTTACTAGACTGATAGACAATTGTAAAAGCATGAACCACCATAGACACTGTGGTTCTACACCCATCTCTAATCTTGTACTGATGAGCAGCCAACAATTATGTGTGTCTGTTGAATATATAAGTCCCAGCCTTCTAACTGTCAGGCAAAAGGTTTGGCTTTTTAAAAACTATTCCAGGGGTGAGACTCTAACTTAAATTTTATATATTTACTGTTACAGTTTGAAAGTGATGTGTTTGGAAAATTTGTTGACAAGAATGGACTGTGATAGTTAATCTTAACTGTCAGCTTGCCTACATTTAGAATCAGGTAGGAGACAGATTGTTAGACCTGTGTGTGAGGACTTTTTCAGAGAGGGTTAACTGGGGTTGGAAGGCTAGTGCTAAATGTGGTGGCTTGTCCCAGGTCTGGGGACTGGGACGCAATAGGAGGCAGGAACGAGAACGTGGTGAGCACAAGCACTCAGCACTCTCTGCTTCTTGACACAGGTGGGCACAGTGTGACTGACACCTCATGTCCCAGCATGCTGGACTACATCTCCTCAGAGAGTGAGCCAAAATAAGCTCTTAGTTGCTTGTGAGGTATTTGGTCACAGTGAATAGAAAAGTAAAGCACAGATTTTCTCAGGAAGAACTACTTTTGCCTTTTCATCACCTTTAGTTGGCAGGTGATAGTATACTGTACTGCCTTTTACAAAAACACATTATTGCCTACATTTGTTTTGTAACTGAGACACCTTTTAACAAGAATGAAGGGAGTTTGAAATGACGGGGGAATAAAATATCTGTTCTTCTTTAGGAAGGTAGATGTCATTGAGCTTATCAACTTAATGACAGTTCTCTGAGCAAGCCTCATTTTTAAAAGAAAACACATCAGAGTGCAGTATTGTCTTGTTTACAGGCTTGCACGGTGAACATTGGAAAAATAGAAAATAACTAAGCAATTTGTCAATAACCGCACTTAAATGTTTGAAGATGCAAGCTTAATTTTTTTCTAGGGCAGAAAGATGTCCATCTTCATTTTCTCTGTAGTAGACAGTTGTGGTTTTTACATCAAGAAGTACCTTCCCTTCAAGAAGTGTCTCTGATGCTTCTGTGCATTCTGATCTCTGTGGTTGGTATACTGCTGGTGTAGGTTGCATTTGAAAACATTTTATATACAGTTATCTCACAATGAACAGGGAAATATGGAGAACAACTATCCAAAATGTACATAGTGAATTATCTTTTATAAGTCATTCAATTAAATATTAATGAATACATCCATAAGGATCCATAAATAGAAAGTAAGAAAGAATAAATATAAGTTAGGTTTTCCTGGATAGATGTAACAACATTTCATCACATCTGTCTCATTTGAGAATTGGTTCTTTTTAAAGATGCTTACCATAACAAACACTTAGCCCTTTATACCCTGAAACCCAAGCATATTGCCAAAGTCAACTTTTGACTAAGAGAAAACTTACATTCTATTCAGTCATTGATGCTTTGCAGCTGACAGACCAAAGAAGACAAAGTCCTAACATTAACTTATGTCTCCTTGAATCAATCTCATCTGTGCAGGAACCAGTACTCTGAGTCATCCAAGTCCTCAGCTAAGAATTGTTGGTTAACTAGCTGGTCACCGTGCTGGGATTGCATATTTGTATTGTTATAGGAAGCAATGGATCCAGATTTTATGGTGCCTCAAGTTTATGCAGTTGGGTGCCTTGAGAAAAGCAGCACAACATTTTGGACATAAAATTCAAGTGCCAGAAAGAAGTATAAGTGAGGGTCTCTTAAATGTAAGCTCCATTGGCTTCCAGGTAAATCTACCTCTCCTGACATGGTGACAATCCTCCTCTTCAATTTTAAGGTAAATCACTTGAACACAAATAATCTGAGTAATCTCAAATCATAGAACTAGAAGTAACAGAGATATCTGATCTCAAATCTCTGATTCCAAAACCCACACAACATGGAAGAGTTGGGTAGAGCAGAAAACCCTGGCCTGTCTATACACTAGTACTGACAATGAATGCTAGAAGAGTCCTGAGACAAGCTTTCTGATGCCCTGGTCATTTTCAAGCATGGTTTTCAGGAAGCAGGCTTTAAGGTTAGTTTAAAGAACAACAGCAAAGGGTTAGGGGATGGTGAGTTGGGTAAAGTACTTACTGCACAAGAGTAAGGACTAGAGTTTGGATCCCCAATACCTACTGTCGTTATGTATCACAGAGGAAGACACATAAATGTCAGGTAGATGCAGGGGCCTGCCTGTATCCTCAGCCTCAGGAGGCAGACAGAGAAAGAGGATCCCTGGAACAAGCTGGCTAGCTAGACTAGTCCAGTCAGCAGGCTCTGGGTTCAGGTGAGAGTCCCTGCTTCGGAGTGTAAGGTGGGAAGTGATGAAGAAATCTGACATAACTTCTGACCTCCACGAGCACAAATGCCAGTGTGCCTGCACAAACATACACATGTGAACACACACACATACCATATGAAAAAAAAGAAAATGGAAATATCAAGAAGAATCAAAATAATTGGCAATCTACATTTTAAAAGATGTAAAATGATTTAGCTAAGGCTACACAACATTCCAATGAGAGAATGTGTGGTAGCTACTCAGTGAATTGAACTATTGCAAGGAAATAATGACAAAGGAATCCTGAATGCAAGTATATATTTAATCATGAGTTAGTGGGAAATATTTCCAACAAACAAACATTAAAAGTTCAAGAAAAGTTGGGGGCTGGAAAGATAGCTCAGCAGTTATGAGCACTGGATGCTCTTCCAGAGGACCCAGGATCAGTTCTCAGCACTCACTGGCTCAGCTCACAATCATCAAAACTCCAGTTCCAGAGGATCTGCTGCTCTGTTTTGGCCTCCTTGGGCATTACATGCATGTGGTGTACAGACATACACGCAGACACTGTTTTTAAATACAAGAAAACTAAGCTTTATAAAATATGGCAACTCTAATGACTCATTTCAGAGCAGAAGTGACTTTAAATTTCATGCAGACCATTTAGAGTCTATAGGTTAAGGACAATGAATGTTATGTGATTTTCCAAGAATGCAAGTAGTTTTAGAGCAGGTAAGGCAAGCCATCAGGAGTAGTTTGATGATTATGAGCCCACACTTGAATGCCCGGGCACTTGGTTTGAAAATTTGGCTTTTATATCAGTTGTTTGGCATTAAACAAGTTTTGAAGTACCCCATTTCTTCATTTATTAGAAAGTAGATGATACTAATACTTGTCATAAGCTTCCCTAAGAATTAAAAACAGGGCTGGAGGCAGCAAGTGGTTCAGAACACTTGCTGCTCTTGTGGAGGCCCTGAGTTCAGTTCCCAACACCCACAATAGGTAGCTCACAATGACATATAACTCAACTCTAGGGGACCCAACACCCTCTTCTGGCCTTGGTGGGCACCTGATCATGTGTGGCATATACTCACACAGACACACACACACATACACATTTAAAAAAAAGTATATGTTAAGGGTTTAGAATATGGCCTCGCTAGTGTAAGTGCTCAAAAGTTTTTCTGTCACAAGAAATCTTTGGTCTGATGCTATATTTAAATATTTATTGTGGCTAGCTGAGAACCTATTTAAACCTTCGTTTGCCTAGATAGTGGGAGAGCCTTAGCTAGAATTAACAGATGATTTTTATAATCATATCTAATTATCCATTTTATTACAAATATCTGCTGAACTTTAGAAAACCTGTTCCTGTTTCATATTACCATCTGTCAAAGGCTTTCCAACTTTACACACTGAGTTGTTTTTAATACTTTTGAGTTATGACACAGATTGAAAAAATTTACTTCATCTTCAAACACATTTACTATTATGATCTTTTTGCTTTTGTATGGAAAGGTGAGAAGAAACCATTCCATTTTATTCTTTGTCGCCCATCTGCCTATACACATATGTTTTCAGTTATCTAACTTCAAGGTTAGGTAGTAAAGAAGTCTCCTTTCTTTCTTTCTTTTTTTTCAGTTTGGTATGTGTGTGGGTGGGTGTATGCATACATGTTTTCTTTCACTTGTTGCTTGTTTACTATTCTTCAACTTTAGGGACAGTGATCCATATCTACTTTTAAACTTATTAGATAATTTAACTTAGAATCTAACACCAGGTATGGCTATTAGAAATGAGTTTATCAGTAGGAATATGAAGTATTAATCTCGTGCCACTTTGTATGCTAGTGAAACCAGAAATTTGTGTGCTGCTGTGAACTGAAAAATCCAGTGTGGCGTGTGAAGGGTCAGCCCTGCAGGATAAATAGGTTTTCTTGGTTTTTCATAAAATCTTAACACTCTAAACTAAGGAGCACAATATATAACTACATTCAACCTCTTTTCACTTCTGATTCTTGGGCTTCTGAGTTTGATGATGGTCATACCCCTGCTTTGACCTCAGAGGTTGCCATCCAGAGAGGAGAGAAAAGATTTTACTGAAATGCAGGTGTCAGAGTATTCCCTGTTGAACTGTTTACTAAGACTGTGATAGCTGCCTTTTTATGTCCTCCACTGTGAATCCTAACCCTACAGGTTATGATCCAGTGCTGTGTTTTTATGATTTATGATTTTAAGACTGAAAATTGGGATGAAATATTATTTGGGTCAAACTGCTGTGTACATGCTCCTCAAAAATATTACTTATTTGGATGTGAAACTATTATTAGAAATGCAGTTAATTAGAGGTACTGAAAGCCTAGATACAGAGGTAACTGTTTGCTGATGAGCAGCTTAAATGTGAGGTGTATAGAAAAGAACAATAGTGTGACATACCACATACAAATAAAGCTTGAGACTTCCTTCTTAGAGCCTAAATGAACCCTTAAAGATAGCACTCAGAGATTCTCTGCAACAGGATTCCGTTGGCAGAAAATAAAAAGGGAAAAAAGTCTATTTGAGAGAGAAGCGTGAAATTAAATTTAGAAATTATTCACATATAAATATTACATCAAAACTAAGAAAGTCTAAGTCTCTTTTAACACATGAATTTGCTAAAAAGTACTTGGATATATATGGACACAAACAAATTTCAACAAAATGGGATTTCAAAAGAAATAAATCATTGAAGATTACTAGGGGTATTGACAGAATGCAATATTATATATATTAATTAGACCAAGGGGGGAGTAGAGTTTTTATTTATTTTATTATTTTTTAAGAGTTATTTATTTATTATGGATACAGTGTTCTGCCTGCAGGCCAGTAAAGGGCACCAGATCTTATTATAGATGGTTGGGAGCCACCATGTGGTTGCTAGAATTGATCTCAGGACCTCTGGAAGAGCAGCCAGTGCTCTTAACCACCTCTCCAGCCCCTGGGAGTAGTGTTTTAATCAACTAATATTGACTGTCATAATACAAGCCAGAAGTTATATTTTTCATATGTGGATTAATACCTCATTCTATACTGGTTGACCTATGAAGAAACAGATCTTAGAGGGTTAGAGGATACTTGCTCAAGGTCACACATCTCTGTCTTACTAGTAGGCATGCACTTAACCATTCTGTAATAGTTGGGCACTTCTGCAAGTGTGATACAGCTGTCAGCATAGAAAAATAGCTTAGGCATTAGCAGAATGGAAATATGTAATCTGTGATGACTGATTAGAAGTAGCAAAGCAAGTACCCAATTGAAAATGAAATTTTAAAGTTCATATTGTCCATTGCCTTGAGTGTGAGGTCTGCCCAGATGTTCTTAGCCCCTGACCCTGAACTTTGTCCTAATTCACAGCTGCTTTCCTCATAAGCCCTAGAATTCATGCTTGTCTCTTACAGAATGACATGTCCTCTTTGATACTGCATACTTAAAAAAAGATAAAAGAAGAAGAAAATATATAAAAGTATATTCTGGCAAGGTAGAAATTATGCAACTGAAAATAGGAAAGGGAAAATGTAAATCAAGCTCATTGATTGTTACAGAGACAGTGCGTGATAGCAACAGTTGTCATTCTTAATGGAAATGCCTCAGGATAAAAGAGTAAATAAAAAGGAGATAAAGGATGTCTTGAAAACAATCACAGTGGTAACCATGAGTAAAAAGTATGATATCCCTTAAATGTTAAAAGAAATTTAAAGAAAGCAAGCAAAGGAGTATACAGGAAGAAACAGAAGCAGAGAAGATATAAAACAATAGAACAAATTTGTGAATAAGCAAATAAACTGTGAATACCAAGACACTTAATGTGCTTAATTCACCTACTGTGAACTTAGTCACTTTTGGCTCTAAAAACCCAGTATAGAGATACTTAAAATAGCCATTTAGCAGTCTGAAAATAAATGACAGGGAAAATACACAGAAAGATAAGAAATAAGAAAGTAGGTGTTACTCTCCTATCAATCAGTTAATAATTCAAGCCAGAAGAACAAAGGACAGCTGTAAATGTTAAGAGCCATAATTCATAACTAATAGGAGTGCCTCCTAAACCAAATAACCCAAACATCCACATTTAAAAGCAGTAGCATCTGATGATTCAGGTACACTATTAGAGAAATACTGTTACTAAATAAGGATTTAAGATATCACTTTTAGTACAAGATAGTTGTAGTGGCTTCAAGTAAGGAAAACATACCAACAATGTGACTTAGAATTCAGAAATGCATCAGCCCACTTGTCTGTACCTACACCCACCCTTGCACCTCCATACCTTGTTGGTAGAGGATGACCCCTTGGGCAGCATCACAGAAATACAGTGCCAACTAAGACATTACACAACACTGGACACATGAACAAATAGAACTAGAAGTTAAGATTGAAAAATATACTTCCACTTTTGGGAGGAAACAGCAACTTCTGTTAGCCATGCGCAGATATAAGAGGAAGAAAAAAATTATAGAAATTTTCTGAAAATACAGTAAAAACACTGTAATCAGAATGCCCAGGATATACTTAAAGTACTGACCAAGGAAAGATAATAGGTATAGATACTTTAAAGAACTTAAGAGTGAAAAAGTGTTTGGCTGTGGGTCTCTGCATCTGTTTCCATCAGTTATTGGATAAAGGCTCTCTGATGACAATTGGGCTGGTCCCCAATCTGATCACAGGAGATGGCTAGTTCAAGCTATACATCCAGTATTGCTAGGAGTCTTAGCTGTGGTCATCCTTGCAGATTAGTGGGAGTTTCCCTTGCATCAGGTTTCTACCTAACTCAAAAATGTCCCCTTTCCAGTCATCTCTTTCAGCACTCTCCCCATCCATCTACCCCCTAACCCAGTCCCTCAAGTTCCCATCCCCACCCACCCCCAGCCCACCCAGGAGATCTCTTCTATTTCTCCTTCCCAGGGAGATCCATGCATTCCCCTTTGGTCCCTCCTTGTTACATAGCTTTTCTGGGTCTGTGGATTATAGCATGGCTATCCTTTACTTTACATCTAATATCCATATGTAAGGACATACCATTGTCTTTCTGGGTCTGGGTTACCTCACTCAGGATGATTTTTTTTCTAGTTCCATCCATTTGCCTGCAAATTTCATGATGGCATTGTTTTTAACAGCTGAATAATACTCCATGTGTAAATTACCACATTTTCTTTATCTGTTCTTTGGTTGAGGGGCATCTAGGTTGTTTTCAAATAAAGCTGCTATGAACATAGTTGAACAAGAGTCCTTGTGGTATGATTGAGCATCCTTTGGGTATATGCCCAAGAGTGGTACAGCTGGGTCTTGAGGTAGATTGAATCCCAATTTTCTGAGAAACTGCCATATTGATTTCCAAACATTAGGCCAAGCTCAGGGAATCCTGCTGAAGAGAGGGAGGAAGGTTTGTAGGAGCCAGAGGGGTCAAGGACACCATAAGAAAACCCACAGAATCTAATTCATAGGAACTCACAGAGTCTGAACCAACAACCAGGGAGCATGCATTGGACCTACCTAGGCCCTCTACATATATGTGACAGTTGTGTAACTTGGTCTACTTGTGGGACTCCTAACAATAGAAGCAGGGGCTGTCCCTAATGCTTTGGCTGACTCTTAGGAACCTACTGCCCATACTGGGTTGCCTTGCCCAGCCTTAATATAAGGGGAGGTGCTTAGTCTTACCATAACTTGACATGCCATGCTTTGTTGATACCTGCCCCTTTATGAACAGAAACAGAGGAGTGGGTTGGGGGAGGGGGGAGAAAGGAGGTATGGGGAAGGATGGGAGGAGAGGGGGAGGGGAAACTGCAGTGGGGATGTAAAATAAATAAATTAATTAATTAAATTAAAAAATAAAAATTTAAAAGAAGTGTGAAACCGTGGAAGCAAATAAAATGAATTCAGTGCTCATCCTGAGATGGGGCTATTTAATTCCAAAGATAGTACACCAGACAAGAAGCAGTAAAGACAAAGGCAAACATTAAAGGAATAGAAAAATCTAAGCCTCATTAATGTAACAAGATCCAGAGCACTTTTCCTAAAACCAACAACAACAACAACAAAATACTAGTTAAAAGGGGAAATAATTGTACAAGGAGTAGATAGGGCAAATAACCACTTAAATTTCAAGATATTTTTAAAACTTGAGACATTCTTGCATACTTCCAATACTTTTAAAGAGTTTTGATTAGATGAATGCTGTGTAAGGAAAATAAAATATGTGCACAATTGCTTAGAGTTGCTAAAAAATCAGTAGGTGCAGAACACAGAAACTAATGGTTTCTAACTAACTAACTAACTACTGGTTAATGGGGTGGACCTGCCATGCAAAATCCTCACCAGAGATTTCAGAAAAAAATAGAGATGGCTTGGCAAATCCAATTGGAAACATGTTGTTTAATTAAATACACCAATATTCACCAGCAAACAAAGAGCCCTTATTTATTAAATACTTTTATCAAGATATACCTAATCTTTTTGTAGGTAAACCTTCAATGTAGAGATTTGTGGAACATAGGCCATTTCTGTTACTAGAGGGAGAATGATTAGGAATAGGGCATAGAAAGATCTGAGAGTTGCCATGACTCTGGGTCCTTTCCGTGTATACTTGTGCTTGCATTTCCTTCTTCCTGTCAGTTATTAGTAGAATTTTCTGTGCATTATTTCTGGTCTTCATGAGCCAGACTTGATCATCTAATTTTAAATATGGTATCAGTAATCCCCAGTGGCTAGGTTTAAAGAGGAACATAAAGTAAGGCTTCCCCAGAGTATTGCTTTTTGTTAGTCACTTGGAACTATATTGTGTATTTAACATAAAGCAATGAAAACTACATTTTAATAGTTTTTGAAGGAAATGTAAATTTTGCTATTATACCTTATTTTTAAAATATTTTTAAATTTTCAAACATGTAGAAAAGTTGAAATACATGGCCAGCACTGCTTCTTAGTCTGACACACACTGATTTAATGTGCACAAACCTACCCAGTCTTCTATCTTATTTGTAAACATCAGAAAACTTAAGCAGCTCATAAACATGTATGTGATTTACTAATGGTATTTTTTATTTAGAAATTATTTTGAGTTAGCTTAGTTCAGATTTCCAAGTAATTTTTGCAAAGTAATATTTTGACTGTTTAGCTTGAACTAAAGACAAAAACTAATATAAATATTAAAGTAGCAGTACATTTGTTTCCATTAGTGAAATGAAATGCAGTTCAGAAACTCCTTATATGTATTCTATGTTGAACAAATAAATACATGATGAATAATTAAAATTAAATTAATTTTCTCGACTGTTGAAATTATGATAGAGGTTATAAGGAAGAGTACTGCTGTGTGCTGTTGGGTTAGAATTGGAGTGTGAGTATAAGTACTGGTGCTTTCATGCATAAATACAGGAATATAGATGTTTATTAGTGGACACACATGCATGAGTTTCTGGCTCTTCCAGCCATTCAGAGGCCCTAGAAATAGTAACATTTTAACAGAGCCGATCACACCTACAAGTTAAGTTTTAGTCTCTGCCTGCCATTCTCTACTAAACTGAACCATAGCTCTTAGAGAAGTGATTGATTTCAGAAAAATAGAACATAGGCTAGAATACCTTGTTGATAGAAGAGAGTGAGAATCCATTTTTGCTGCTCTAACTAAGTTCCCAAAGCTAGGTAATTTGTATAATGGAAATGTATCACTCACAATATTAGGGATAGAGTGTACAGTCAAGGTACCAGCAGGTTCCATATCATTAGAGTTTCTTTATGGTTTAAGATGGTTCTTTGTCACTGCACCCTGTAGATGTAACCAACCGTCTTATAAATAAGAAACACAGAACCAATGCAAAGAAGAAAGACAAGAGGTCAGAGCTAAGAGCTAAAACCTTACCCTTTCTCCTGCAGTGGTCCTGCCTCTCCGAAGGAGCCGGTACTTCCTGTGTTAAAGTCTTTATATAGTCTCTGTTCTGCCTTCTCATTGGTTGTAAACCCAACCACAGGACTGCCTCATCACGGCCTGTCTGTATAGACCTCCAGGTGTTCTGTGGTTGGTATTGAGATTAAAGGCATGTGTATCCAATACTGGCTGTATCCCTGAACA
>CABHPR010135241.1:4599-16326 GCA_902168415.1 Peromyscus melanophrys
TTTTTTTTTGTTTGTTTTTGTTTTTTTGAGACAGGGTCTCTCACTGAGTCTTAAGCTCTCTAATTGGGCAAGGTCAGTTGGCAGTGAACCCCAGGAATCCTCGTGATTCTGACTGCCCGGTGCTGGGCTTACGTGCACTACCTTGCCGGGCTTGGTTCCATGGACACTAGGGATCAATCTCAGGTCCTCACACCTTCATCTGACAGATACTCACTTTTCACAGCATTGGTTTCTTCTTTGAAAACTGAAGTTAGATCATCTGTTTTGAAGAGCTGAGTCTTATCGAAGATGTATGAGGCACCTACTCAGAGCTGGCATTCAACAAACATTGGTTCTCATTTTTAGGGGGATCTTGTCAATGTCATGGAGCCAGGCTGATGCTGAACTACTGCTTAGCAGTGCCAAAGACAACCAGATCTTTTGTTGGAACCTGGCAAGCAGTGAGGTAGGCTGGTCCTTCTGCGGGCACGCTGTGATGGAGGTGTGATAGCAGAGGGATCCCAGCTATGTGTTCTGAGTGGCCTAAGTCAGCCTTTCCTGGACTATTCCTAATGGTTATGCTCTCACGGCAGGTGGTATACAAGCTGCCCACACAGAACAGCTGGTGCTTTGATGTTCAGTGGTGCCCTCAGAACCCTCCTGTGTTCTCTGCCGTCTCCTCCGATGGCTGGATCAGTTTGTACTCTGTGATGGGTAGGAGCTGGGAGGTCCAGCACATGAGGCAGGCCGACAAGGTTTGAAGGGCTTGGTAGAGAGTTCTGGAGGGAGGAGCTGTCTGTGTTTTAGGGAAGAAAGGACACATAGCTTGGGAAGAAATGGGAGCTATTGAGGAGAGGGAGACCAGGCTGTGGGTTTTAGAGGGATATATCTTGCATTAGTACCCAACTTCCTGGGAGGAAGTCAGTTTCTGCCACAATATGAAGAAACTATCATCTTAACTCTTGTTCTTCACTCTGAGGCTCTATTTTGGGTTTGTTATCCCATAGTATGAGCTGACATCTCTCCCTCTCTGCTGTGCATCTACTTGTGTTACACTCCAGTGTAGACTTTAAATATAGCTTTCCAAGAGGCCCACACATCTGAGTCTCCAGGCACTCTCACTCTCATCCCCGTATCCTAGACTGTGGGAGTCTCTGTTTCTACGTCAAACTGGGCAGCACAAGGATTCATCCCCCAATTGAGACTGTAGGCAGAGTTCCTAGCTAAGTTCCTCTCAGCGTTGGTGACACGGGTGTCCCTTCCCTCTAGATTGCCTCCTCTTTCAGCAAAGGGCAGCCTCTCCCGCTGCCGCAGGTGCCTGAGCAGGCGGCCCCAGCGTCATTAAGCCCGCCCTTGAAGAAGGCCCCCAAGTGGATGAGAAGGCCAGCAGGCGTTTCATTTGCTGTAAGTGCTGGTCCGGTGTTGTGCTTGTGTGCATTGCCTCTCAGGTGCCCAGCGAGGAGCTAAGTTGGTGTCTATCTCACGCCACCCCTCACGCAGATGGTTAATCTAGCTTCTCCCTTCACCGTCAACACTCTGCAACCTGACTGACCTGCCAATCCTGTCTACTGCTTTAGACCTCCTGCTTATGACAAACAGCCTGAGTCTGTCCCTGAGATTTCTGTAACTCTTACATGTCTGGACTGCTGGCAAGGAACACAAGGAAGGAAAGAAAAAAACAAATAGATTTTACCATGTCGTTCCTCTACTCAAAAGTTTTGAGCTTCCGCTGCCTTGCAGGCTTAAGGCTGTCCATCTGTGGGGCTCCATTTACCTTCCCAGTCTCTTCTTCTATCTCATTCTTAGGAGTCCCTTGTACCTCAGTTATCTTCTCTCCTATGCCCACTGAATCCCACAGTGGACTTTGAAGACTTCCTAATACTACTTTCTCCACGATACCTGTCCTTAATCTTAGTTAACAGCCTCCATTCTATAGAGATTTGTACTCCTGTAATTCTATAACTATAATATAATGTGATATAATATAATATAACATATATATATTTATATCTGGAGACTCTGCTAAGTAATAGATTCTGTAAGGCTAGGAAGTGCCTTGTTGATTTTCATATCCCCAGAGCAGAGCCTTTTAAACTCTAATGTGAATAAAGGTCACTTGCGGATCTTACTAAAACTCAGGTTCTGGTTTAATGGATCTGATATAGGGCTCAAGATTTCCAATTTTCCAGCAAGTCTCCAGATGGTTTCTTTGCTTCTAGTTTGAGGACTAACAGTTTGAGTAGCAGGAAGGCCCTGAAGCACCCAACACACTGCTTTTAGATACTGGATTTGATCTAAAGAAAAAAAAAAGATGTGTAAGAGGAGATTCTTGTGTTTAGAGGCAGCAGTTTTACGACAAAGGTATGACTTAGGAATGTCTTTATAAAAGAAGAGGAGTGGGCACTGAGGATGGAGCTCACAGGGAGAGCGCTTGCTTAGCATGCCCATGGTCTTGGGTTTAAATGACTCACACCACCGCCATCAACAACAAAAATGGCAGGGGCAGTCAGGTGAAGAGTTCTTGTCATAGCTCTGTTGCTAATTAGTTAGATGACTCTGAAGAGTCATTTAACCCCTCGGGACTTCAGTATCTTATTTGTAAGACAGAAGTAGCAGTGTCTGCCTGCCCAGATTTCTGTAACATTGTCAAATACTATGCAAATTATAATAATTTAAACGGTTTTGTTGAGCACTAAGTTGTGCTCTAAAGTTTGTTCTGTAAGTGATATAATTATGACTGGAAAATTCACTAAGCGAGTGGGATTTAGGAAGGGAAATAATGACTAGTTAGGGAGTGGAGCAGTGTGTCAATCTTGGTAAAACATTGGAATAACTTGAGGGTTTCAAAATGACTGATGCTACTCTCACCCAGCTCCTGGTATCCATGTCTGGGCTGTGGCCTGGTGACTGGAGAGCTTTCCAGGAGTTTCACTGTGTGGCCAAGGTTGAGAATGGTTGGAGGAAAGGTCGCTAAACCTCTGGTTTTGAGTCATCTGCTTGATGTAAAGTGTCAGATTTGGCTGGCTGGAGTCCTCCAGTGGGGTGGGGTTGTAGGTAACGACCCAGAGTGGGCAATGTGGAGCAGTCACATAAATGATCGAGAAGAAAGATGCTGGGTGGACATGTTTGGCCCTGACTTTTTAGGGTTTTGTGCATGCCAGAGGTGTGTAAGTGTTCTCCTGTGGTCTGTCAAACCATCCTACAGTGTGGGTAGCAGCAGGGGTGTGTGAGCAATAGGGCAGGCTCTAAGGCCTGGATTGGAAGAGTGGAAAAAAACAAAGGCTAGCAAGTACTTCTAGGACTGGAGGTGTGCTCGCAAAGGGTGTGGGAAGGAGAGTACCTGCGTCGGAGACATTGAACAAGACACTGAACAATGAGCTTGGCTGTGGTAGTATATACAGCCTGGGAGAGCACCACTGTGTTTGCACCAGGTGCCCGAGAAGTGGTGGTACTAGGAGTGGGAAGTGGGAGAGAGTTCCATGTGGTGACATTTGAGCTTGTGATAGTAAGATTGCTATTATAATAATTGCTATTATAACGAGGGCCCATTTGGCACTCAATTCCTGATCCTGTCCCATCCAAGCAACTTTCTGTTGGTGTCCCGACTGTCTTGGTCACTGTTCTATTGCTGTGAACAGACACCATGACCAGGCCAACATTTATAAAAGAAAGCATTTAATTGAGGGCTTGCTTACAGATTCAGAGGTTTAGTTCATTATCATCAAGGTGGGGGAGCATGGCGGGATACAGGCAGACATGGTAGCTGTTTAGTTCATTATCATCAAGGTGGGGGAGCATGGCGGGATACAGGCAGACATGGTAGCTGAGAGATCTACATCCAGATCTGTAGGTGGCAAGAAGAGAGAAAGCCACTGGGCCTGGCTTGGACCCTTGAAACCTCAAAGCCTACCCTCAGTGACACATTTCCTCCAACAAGGCCACACCTTCCAATCCTTCCCAAGTAGTGCCACTCCCTGATGACCAAGCATTCAAATATATGAGTTATTGGGGGCTATTCTCATTCAAACCACCACATTATCCAAGGCTTGTCCAACAGATAGCCTTCACTGAAATCTTAACTTGGTGTTAGCTATTGGCTTGAAAGTATAATCTTTTCCTTTTTTTTTTTTTTTTAACATTTTCTCACCAGTTTGGGGGAAAGCTGGTTACCTTTGGCCTTCCCAGCATCCCTGTCCAACAGATGCCGCAGCCTTGCCCCCGCTCTGTCTACCTCAGTCAAGTTGTCACAGAATCAGACGTCCTGGCACGGTCGGCTGTGCTGCAGGAGGCCTTGGGATCCGGAAATCTCCTGAATTATTGTCAGAGCAAGATTCAGCAAGCTTCACTGCCATGTGAAAAGATGCTCTGGCAGTTCCTGAAGGTAGGAGCCTTGAAGGCTGGCTGCTCTTCCCTAAAGATCCAGACCTCAGCCCTTGGCAACTCCACGAGATGTAGCAAGCACACTGTGACCCATTCAAGAAGCACATCCCTGACTTGGTGTTTTTATGTTCTCTGGACACAGGGTCTTTATCCTTTACCTTTACCCTTTCTAGAGGCTCAAAGGCCACTTGAAAAGACGGCACAGAGCGGAGGTTACTGCTATTGTTGGTGTCCTGGGTATTTTACCAGTCAAGGCAAATGCTTTCATAGTATCATGGCAAAGGAAAGATTCACTGGAGGGATTCATGAACATAAGGAGTTTGGGGTTTGTTTGATGTAACTCAGGGCAGGTCCCTGTTGGGCCACTCCACGTCAGCACCAGGGATGTAGTCCGAGTCTTCACTCTGTCAAGTTCTAACAAGGGGGAGTGTGTGCTTGTCAGCAGACGGAGAACTAGCTTGTGGCAGAGTACCTGCCCAGCATGCATGAGGCTTGGGACTACAGCTCTCTCTCTCTCTCTCTCTCTCTCTCTCTCTCTCTCTCTCTCTCTCCTCTCTCTCTCTCTCTCTCTCTCTCTCTCTCTCACACACACACACACACACACACACATTCACAGACACATTCACATGTAAACACATACAAAAGCACATGTGCATATACTCACACACGTGCACACACACAAAATAAATAAATAAATGTAATAAATGTAAACTGGGATACTCAAAGCTGTCCATCATGATGGTTTCTGAAGATAGGTGTGGGGGGCCATTTCCAAGGAAAAGCATGGGAGGAGAAGGAAGGCCAGAGATTGTCAGAAAGATTATAGTCAGAATCCATTGTTCAGTGTGGAAAAACAGAGGCCCTTGGTGTCTGGATTCTGAGTGGGAAGCCGACTTTGTGCATTGTCCCTGTGCATTGTCCAACAGTGCCTTCTCAACTGTGTTTAGATCCTCAGGGCCACTGTGGGTTCCACTTGGCATCAGTCTCCTCAGAGGGTTTGGAGACCAGGAGCACAGCTTATCACAGGGTAGTGTCAGTGGCACTGTCCTGTGGTGAAGTCTTTCCAGTACTTCATGCATCAATTCAGAGTTCTCCTTAGCTCCCCACACAGCTCAGACACAAGGAGATGACCCAGGTGGACACAGGCAGATGTATAAGGTGTCCTGACTTAGAACTGCAGAAACAGGCAGAAAGGCCAACGGCCAGTTTCAGAGTCCGCAGAGGGATATGTCCATTAACCAGAGTCCATGAAGCTAAAACAAACAAACAAACAAACCAAAAAAACCCTGACATGGTATCCATGTCAGTTATATATGGTTTGCATAGTTCAAGCCACATGCAATAACCAATCAGTTACAACAGAAGTACCTCCAGATAGCCGATGCTTTACTCTCATCGGGTTGCCAGGGTAACTGAGTTAAGAAGTCAACAGAAGGGACAGTTCTCATGCAGAAGTGGCAAAGGGTTGTGATAATACTGTCCACAGCCCAGCAAAAACCAGATCTGAGGAAAAAAGGTAAGAGGGAGCACCATTGTTGTGAGGGTACTTTTGATGGCATGTGGAACTGTATTTGAGGGTACGCTCATACGGATGTCCATCGTGGTATAGGAGAAGGGTCATTCACATTCATGTAATGGAAATGTTCTGCGTTTTCTGGTTCCTTAGGTGACCTTAGAGCATGACTCTAGGCTGCAATTCCTCAGGCTGTTAGGGTTCAGCAAAGATGAGTTCCAGAAGAAGGTAAGCTTTTCACGTCTGAAACATGCTTGCCATAGAGAGCAAATAGTCCTGCCGGAGGAAACTGTCCCAGGTCACCTGGCCATAATTTACCACAGATGTGTATTTTACCCCCTGGAATTGGGACTTCTCCAGAATAGTGGGTGAAGGATCTTGGAGAGTATAGGTGTGGTGCATGGGAGAGGGGACGTAAGACTTGGGGGTACCTGCGCTGGAAGAGTAGTATTCATAAGGCTCTCCTCACAGGTGGACACATGCTTGAAGAATGACTTGAAGTTAGGGGGAAGCCCTCAGCTTGAGGCAGTTGACCTCAAAAGTGAGAGACCACACCCCTTTTGCCACCAGGTATGGTAGGAGGCCAGGGCACCTGACTTGAGTTATTGCACAGGAGACCTGCCGTTTAGGGAACGTTCTCCCCGCTGGCCCCTTCACCTGTTCTTGGTAGACTTCTGGAGGCGTCGCTGCTCTCTTGGAGCCAGAGTGGGACACGGAGTCCACAGATAACTTCCCAAAGCCACCTGTGCATTCTTTTCAGTTTGTGAGCTCGGGCCCAAACAGTAGAGCTTTGTTTGAGAGCACGTGCTCTCTTTTCTGGTTTTGGTTCCTATGCAGTCACATCTGTCCTTCTGTGGACAGGCCTCCAAACACACCACTGAGGAAGCCTCTGCATCCTCGGCCTTCTTTGATGAGCTGGCTCCTCAGAACATGACTCCATGGGAGATCCCCACCACAGAAGGTACCTGGCCCCAGGGAAGCAGGTGACCCAGAGTTTTTGATTTTTAAGAGTCCCTATTATCTCATGCCTCCCACCTAAAATCTCAACTATGGGTGTGCCTTTCACTGCCCTCTCTAGTCAGAGTCTAAAATGGGTGCTGCCTATAGATGGCCTCTACTACAGTCTCTTTTCTGTCCCTTAGTCTTCTTGTTAAAAGGACGGTGACCTTGCCCATGCTGAGCAAGCATACATCATGCCTGAGATCCTGCACACAAGGCCCTCTCTCTTTGAGTCCTATTGTAGAAAGTTACAGTTGGGGGCTGGAGAGATGGCTCAGAGGTTAAGAGCTCTTCCAGAGGTCCTGAGTTCAATTCCCAGCAACCACATGGTGGCTCACAACCATCTGTAATGAGATCTGGTGCCCTCTTCTGGCCTGCAGGCGTACGTGCTGTATACATAATAAATAAATAAATCTTTAAAAAAAATTAAAAAAAAAAAAAAGTTACAGTTGGACCACGGCACCCTGGGACACTACATTTTGTTGCCCAGAAATGAAACGTGGGAGTTTTGTAGAACCAGGCAGATTGAATTAGAGATAGAGTTTGCAGACAGGCCTCCAAACACACCCTGGAGGAAGCCTCCACATCCTCAGCCTTCTCTGAAAAGTTGGAACCAGGGGGGAGGTGATGTGTGTCTTAGGGAAAAGGAGTGAACGTATGAGGGCTGGCTGATGGGGTGGGGGCGCCCCTGTGTGCAGACACTGATGGACTCCTGAGCCAGGCCCTGCTGCTTGGGGAGCTGCGGCCTGCTGTGGAGCTGTGTATGAAGGAAGAGCACTTTGCTGATGCCATCATCCTGGCTCAGGCTGGGGGTGCAGAGCTGCTGAAGTGGACACAAGAACATTACTTGGCCAAGAGAAGAACCAAAATCTCTTCGGTACCGCCCATCATGCAGGAGAAGAAGGGAGGGGGGATTACCTGGGTCTGGACAAGTGGGGGCCCATGCCTTGGGACTGGTGTTCGGGACCCACCTGTGTCCCTGCTCGAAGGACCTCTACTTCATGGCTAGCCCTGTTGAGTGTTCTGGCGTGAGTGGCTGTATTAGAACCTCCCTGTGTGTGACACCGACAGACTGCGCTGGATGGAAGGCTGAGGGCCTCTTTGCCTTTCTGCCCAGTACAGCTTCTAGCCTGTGTTGTAAAGAAGAATTGGAAAGACCTAGTATGTGCCTGTAGCCTGAAGAACTGGAGAGAGGCACTGGCTTTGCTGCTGACATATTCAGGGCCAGAGAAGTTCCCTGAGCTCTGTGGTAGGTGTGACTCCAGCACATGTCAACAGACTTATACAAGGAGGAGACAAAGAGTCAGCCTGGACTCTGGGAGGCAGAGCTCAGCCAGGAGGCAGGGACTGTAGCGGCTCGTTTCCTGGAGGCGTCACACATGTTCTCCTATTCCTCTGTGTCACATCTTGTGGCAAGTTCTGTTGCTAGAGTTTTCCTACCTGCCCCACAGTCAGGACAAACCTCTGTCACTCGCCAGTCCCACAGCCGCTCAGACCCAACCAAGTAAACACAGAGACTTATATTGTTTAAACTGTTTGGCCTAATGGCTCAGGCTTCTTGCTAACTGTTCTTATATCTTAAACTAACCCATTTCTATAAATCTATACCTTGCCACGTGGCTCGTGGCTTACCGGCATCTTCACATGCTGCTTGTCATGGCGGCAGCTGGCAGTGTCTTGCTCCACCTTCCTGTTCCCTCAAATCTCCTCTCCGTTAGTCCCACTTATACTTCCTGTCTGGCTACCGGCCAATCAGTGCTTTATTTATTAACATATTTGTCATACAGAACATCCCACAGCAAAGTCCTTTGCAAGATTAGTCTGAGTTAGGTTTTCTTTAAAAGAGTTCTTTTTTATCTTTATTTACGTGTATGAGTATTTTGCTTGCATGTATATAAGTGAATGTACCATGTGAATGCCTGGTCCCCAGATAGAGGTAGACAGATTCCCTGGAACTGGAGTTGTAGAGAGTTGTGAGCTGCTGTGTGGGCTCCGGAATTGAACCTTCACCCTCTAGAAGAGCAGTGTGTGCTCTTCACCACGGAGCCATTGTAGAATCCTGTGTCAGAGCTCACGCTAGTCCACTTGTTTCCAAATACGTGAAGGAAGAGCAGCACAGGGAAGCTGTGCTGTCAATCAAATCTGCATCTCTCCACAGACATGCTGGGAACTCGGCTGGAGCAGGAGGGAGGCAGGGCACTCACTTCTGAAGCCAGACTCTGCTATGTGTGCTCAGGAAGTGTGGAGCGGCTGGTGGAAAGCTGGGCAAAATGCCAGCAAGCCTCGTGCCCCGTGGCTCTGCAGGTACCTCTTCCCTGCCGAGTTCCGGCCACTCCAGGCGGTTAGGAGAGACTAGTGGTGGGGATATGCAGATAAGAGAAGTGAGTCACATGCAGATAAGAGAGAAGTAGGTAAGCTAGAGCCGAGTGTTAGGGAAGAGCAGAGAGCCCTCAGTGTCTGATGCCTTCTCCCAAGGATGAAATAATCACCTTATTCCCTCGGGATGCGAGCTTGGGAATGAGCTTTCATAAAATTTTCCCATCCAAGGATTCATCATACAAGTCAATTTAATATTTGATTAATAGTTTCTGTGAAACATGCTATGGATCTAAACTCTATCAGGTGCTCAGTGGGTAAGCAGAGAAGGTGAAGTCACAGACATGTGAGGAGACCGAGTCTCATGAAACGATAAGTCTGACAGAGTCTGGTTGATGACATACTAACAAGAAGGGACAGAAAGTACCGAGAGGAGACAGAGATGCATAAGAACCCAAGGCCTGGATGCAGCCCATTGATCCCAGTCTTAACAGCCTAGGAGCGAGGCCTCCTCTATCATGTCTCTGACATGTGACTGTCCGTTGCCTTCACCATGGTGTGTCCAGGTGCCCTCCTTTCCATGGTATGGTGTTCCTGGGTGAGCCACCTGTACACAGCAAGATATGCTTGGAAGAGGTTGATCACCTTCATCCTTGTCCCTACAGGACCTGATGGAGAAGGTGATGGTCCTTAGCAGGAGCTTGGAACTACTGCAGGGTTCTGACAAGATGAGCCCAGGTCCTGCCACAGTCTACAGGCTCACTCAGTACGCCAATCTCCTGGCAGCCCAGGGCAGCCTGGCCATTGCCATGAGCTTCCTACCCAGTGACTGCATCCAGGTGAGGGTGGCTGTGATAAAGGCCAAATCATCTTATTCCTTGATCTGACACTGAGCATATCCATGTTTTAGGCACTATGCTAATGCCGTAGCTCCTGGGAGAAATAAGATCCCTTAGACAGCTCCCAGTCTGTTAGGAGAGACCGTATCAGTAATTTCCAGTGTTGTAACAGAGGATTGCACTAAGCACGTCAGGGAAGAGGCTGGTTTTTCTGGAGAAGTGAAGGAAGACTTTCCAGTGCTTAAAACAGTTGCTTAAAACTGGACCTTCAAAGAGAAGGGCATGTAGGGCACCCCCGGAGGGGAGAACAGCTGGGGGGGCGGCATGCAAGTGTTTGGCAGGGATAGAGAACTGTGGGTCTCTTCGGGTTACTGAAGAATATAGAGAGCAATCCAAAGCTTGTTGAATGCGGCCAGGTTTGTAAGATGTTTGCCTGTTCTAGTTTCCTAACAGCTCTTCCATATTACAACTTTAGCCAGCAGTTCAGCAGCTGAGAGATCGGCTTTTTCACGCCCAAGGTTCTGCCGTCTTGGGCCAACAGGCTCCCCCTTTTCCTTTTCCCCGGGTTGCTGTAGGAACTGCCCTCCACCCCAAAGAGAAGTTATCCTACAGAATGGGATCCCAGCCTCCAGGCCAGGTGAGAGCTTGTCTGTTCATTCATTTATTCATCCATTCAAACATATTTATGGACCAGCCATGGTTGTGGACACTTGGAATATTTTAGTGAACAAAACCAGATAGAAATTCGTAGCTTCATGGAGCCATGCTAGATTCAGTTATTTTTTAATAACTGTTTATTGAACAAACACTAAGATCTTAGAACATAAGGGACACAAATACAATCTTTGCCCTCAAGTAGTTCATCTAGTGGAAAGATAAGGTTGTCTTAGTTAGGGTTTCTATTGCTGTGAAGAGACGCTATGATCACGGCAACTCTTAAAAAGGAAAACATTTCATTGTGGTGGCTGCTTACAGTTTCAAAGGTTCAGTTCATTATCACTGTGGTGGGACATGGCAGCATGCAGGCAGACGTGGTGCTGGAGAAGGAGCTGAGAGTTCTACGTCTGAGTCCACAGGCAACAGGAAGTGAACTGTGTACCACACTGAGTGTTGCTTGAGCAAAGGAGACCTCAAAGCCCACCCCCATAGTGACACACTTCCTCCAACAAGGCCATACCTCCTAATAATGCCATTCCCTTTGGGGGCCATTTTCTTTCAAACCACCACAGATGTATTAAAAAAGTATAGTAGAATTCAGAATAGCTATGATTGCATATGGCAGAGTGCTACGGGATTATATAGAAGAAAAAGAAATTTCCTGCGTGTGTGTGTGTGTGTGTGTGTGTGTGTGTGTGTGTGTGTGTGTGTGTTGGGGAGTACAGCTCAGGGAATATTGTAGAATGAGCATGATAAAAAATTGTATTACATTTCTTTAAAAGGTTTTTTTTTGTATCTTTATTCACACATATATGTGTCTGTGTGTGAGTGCCATGTATGTGGACGCTCACGGAGGCCAGAAGAGGCTGTCAGATTTCCTAGCACTGGAGTGACAGGTGACTGTGAGCTGCCTGGTGTATGAAGAGTGGGCTAAGAGAGACTCTCAACCACTGTGCCATCTCACCAGCCATCCACCCCCTCTAAGAAGGCAGGCTGGCTTTCTTTTCCTTCCTTCCTTCCTTCCTTCCTCCCTCCCTCCCTCCC
>CABHPR010135241.1:16426-31381 GCA_902168415.1 Peromyscus melanophrys
CTCTCTCTCTCTCTCTCTCTCTCTCTCTGTGTGTGTGTGTGTGTGACAGGATCTTACCATGTAGTCCTGGTGGATCTAGAACTCACTCTGTAGACCAGACTGGTCTTAAACTCACAGAGACCCACCAGCTTCTTCCTACTGAGTATTAGGCCCGCACCACAATACTGAACTTGAAAGAGAGATTTCTTTTTGTTGTTGTGGTTGGTTGGTTTTGTTTTGTTTTTGAGACAGGGTTTCTCTTTGTAGCCCTGGCTGTCCTGGAACTCACTCTATAGACCAGGCTGGCCTCAAACTCAGAGAGATCTGTTTGCCACAGCCTCCAAGTGCTGGGATTAAAGAGGTGTACCACCACCACCTGGCCCCTGAAAAAGAGATTGTTTTTAAATGTATTATAGTGTGTGTGTGTGTGTGTGTGTGTGTGTGTGTGTGTGTGTGTGTGTGCATATGCATATGTGGGGGTGCGTGTGTGCCATAGTGCATATGCAGAAGTCAGAGGACAAACTATGGGAACTAGTTCTCTCCTTCCACCATGTGTAACAAGCCATCTCACCAGCCTTGGTTGGCTGCTCTAGATTATGTTATTTAGACAAAGGAAGGCTACTTTAGGTCCGTTTCAGGCACGGGGGCAGACATGCAAACACATCGAAACCGGAGGAAACAACGGTCTTGTGAGGAACCGCTAAAACGTCAGTGGGTTGTGGTCCTAGGATTGGGTTAAATAAAGGAGTAACAGATGGGAAGTAGAAGACTGAGAATCTGAGAATCTGGCATTTGTACTGAAGAACTTAGGCTTGACCCTGGTGTTGGAAGAATTGGCCACACCACACCAGCTCCCTGACCTTTTTCTCTCTTCACAGGTCCCAGCTCCATCTGCAAGGCCTAGGGCCACAGCTCAGCCATCATTAGTGATGCCCTTCACACCCTCCCACCCCAGCCCTTCTCAGGGCTTACAGACACAGTCTCCAGGTGACTACAGGGTACCTGGGCCCCAGGCAACCCTGCCTCTGCATTTGGGCCCTGGAGTAAGGCCTGGTGAGTAAGGAAGTCTCTTCTGGCGGAGTACAGAGGTCTCAGGAGAGAGAGACAGACATACTGCCTCCCCAGTACATGCTGATGATGCCTAGAGACAACATTGTTTTGTTTGGGGACAGAGTCTCCTGTAGCCCAGGCTAGCCTCGAACTTGCTGTGTAGCCAAGGATGACCTTAAACTAACCTTCCTGCCTCTACCCCCAAGTGCTGGAACTACAGGGGTATACCCAGCTTGTTTTGTCTTTTTAATAACTTTTTGCAATTCTTTTTTGGGAAAATTGCTTTGAGATTGAAGTCTGAATTCCTAATAGTGTCTTTTACTGAATCCCCCGTATATTCTGTCTCTCTCTCTGTCTCTCTGTCTCTCTCTCTGTCTCTCTTTGTCTCTCTCTCTCTCTCCCTTCCTCCGTCTCCCCCCCCCCCGTCTCTCTCTCTCCCCCGTTAAAGACTTTGTCATTTTGACGGTATACCAAATAACTATATCAGTCATTTCAATTCACTACCATTATTTTGAGGGTCAAATAAGGACAACAGTTAAAAAGTACTTGGGAAATTGTAGATTTCTCTCTGCATGTGCTAATGGTTCCTTGTTATTATCAGGTGTGGGTTTACAAGTGTTTTTTGGGGGGAGGATGGGTTCTTGCTTGGTTTCAAACTCTTGGTCTCCAAAGATCTTGTCCCAGCCTCCCAGGTGTCACTGCAGGTGTGACACCACATCCCCTCTTTTATTTTTGCGGTGCTGATTTGTTCCTGTATGATGTCCTCTGAGTCTCTCCCCAGATGAAGTTAATGATGAATTACCCGTTTCTCTTCTCCTTCAGCTTTACCTCAGCCGCAGCTGTTAGGGGGACAGAGTGCTAGAGCTGCAAACCCGGTTGGCTTCTCTGGAACATGGCCTCTTCCTGGTCCCCGTCCACCCACGGCATCCCCACACGCCATGCAGCCTGGCTCTCCCCCACTGCCTCAGACTCCTAGACTGCTCCCTCTGGCTCCTATGGGACCACCAGGTCCCAACCCTCTGAGCTCCCCGCCCTCAGGCTCTCCTGTCACTTTTCCTGTGGCTGGCCCTCCTGGAGGGCCAGGGGCTCCATGCTCCAGGACCCTCCCAAGCACTGGCATCTGGACTCCTCATCCAGGTCAGTCTTCTTTCCATGGCTTCTTCTTGGGGGTCATTGCCTCACTCCCCCATTCCCACCACTACTTTGGGAGTCTTTCTGCCAAGACCCTTTGTCAGCTAGGAGTATGACTGATCTACAGAGGGAAGTATGGCCAACTCTAACTAAAATAATTTTTCCAGCTTTTAAACGTTTCTAAGGTCCTTGACCATGCCCTTAGACTCCCCATTTTTATGTTCTTTAGGACCCCAGGATGCCTGGCAAGCTGCTCCAGCCACTTGGGAAAAGTTCCCAAGGAGAAAGGTCATGTACCTTTCCCTGCCCGGTGATCCACTCTTTAGTTCTTTAAGAATTCAGCCCCGCCCTTCTCTGAGTTAGTCTCTACCTGTCAGCAGCTCCCTCTCTTCCTCCTGCACACATCTTTCTGTTTCCCAGTTCCCTACTCACCACCCTGCTTCTTGTTCAAAGTCACAGCCTGTAGTGTCTCACCGTTCACTCATATGCTTTTCTTTACCTCCTCAGCTACCAGAGACCTTTATACCTCCAGCACCGATTACAGCTCCAGTTATGAGCCTTGGCCCTGAGCCAGGACAGACCCTGCTGCCACAGCCCCAAGTCTCCAGTGTGAGCTGGTCTCCTCCCGGAGCCCCAAGAGAAGGCAGCCTGCAGGTGACCAGAACAGTGAGTTTCCAGCCCTGGGAGGCTTTCCAGCCCTGTGTGGGCAAGAAAAGTGAGATCATAGAAACTGGATTCCTTGCTCAAGGTAGAAGTAATCCTTGAGCCTGAGCTGAGGATGTCCTTCCTGCAGAGGAAGGGAGGGGTGGCTCTTAGCTCGGCCTTGTTGGGAAGCATGACCTCGAGTCACAGGTGACTGAGCCTTAGGGAGGTTCTGTGGACGGACAGCCTTCAGTTCTTCCTCACTGCTCCTCATTAACAACTGCAGCAGCTGCCTCCTGAGAAGACGGGAAAGAAGGAGCTGCCCCCAGAACATCAGTGCTTGAAGGACAGCTTCGAGGCACTTCTCCAGCGCTGTTCTCTGTCTGCCACTGACCTAGTAGGTCTGACCCTTCCCCCAGTGCCCCCTCACATCCTCGGTAGGCTGCTAGTGCCTCAGATGGAGACTGGCTCCCTTACTGTCCCAGACATATTGACTGTCTGCACTTCCTTGATGTCCAAATGAAGTGGGGAGGGCCTGGAGTCTAAGTCCCACTTCTCAAGAGCAGGACAAAGGAGCATGGGGATTCGCAGCAGCAAGGCCTTTAGCAAAGGTGGCGTTGGCAGAAGAAAGCTGCTCTTCACTGGCTAACTGTGTCGCCTGGGCAAGTCTCTTGCCGTCTTTGGGCCTCCACTTTGTGAAATGAAGGAAATGGCACTGAGCCGTTCTAGCTGGTATATCTCAGGAATGTTTGTAGTGCTGTATAGTGTGAGCCTTAGGGGTGGGGTCAGAATCCATTTTCCTCCCTGCAGAAAACAAAAAGGAAGCTGGAGGAGGCGGCCCAACGTCTGGAATGTCTATATGAAAAACTTTGTGAGGGGACGGTGAGTACTTGACTGACGACAGCCTCTGCCTGGTGCCTCTCCACTGCCAGCCACAGTCAGAGAGGCCCAGTGTCCCTTCCTCCCAGAGTCTCAGAGCCATCTCCCTGTCCTCTTAGCCTTTCCCTGCTGTCAGAGTCGGGGCTGGGCTGGGCTCACCTAATCTAAAGGTCAATCCCTCCACAGCTCTCACCCCACGTCCTGGCTGGGCTCCACGAAGTTGCCCAATGTGTGGATGCAGGCAGCTTTGAGCAGGGCCTTGCGGTGCATGCCCAGGTGGCGGGCTGCAGCAGCTTCAGCGAGGTATCCAGCTTCATGCCTGTCCTGAAGGCTGTCCTCACCATCGCACACAAGCTGCAGGGCTAAGCCGGGCAGCCTCTTCCACCAGGAGGCCTTTCTGCTGTTGCTTATCTCCGGGTGCAAAGGGGGAGTCTTTCAATAGATTGCGTTTATTTCTCCCAGTGTTTTCCCCTTGCTGCCAGCTAGGCAATGCTGGGGGCTTGGTTCCCACCAGCTGAGTGCCCGTTTCCTCCCCCTTTATGCCTGCCCACCTGGGCTTTCCTAGGGTGCTTTCAGCCTGGGAGGTAGAGCACAGAGTCCGGTCTTCCTTTCCCTAATCTAGCTCCAACAGGGTCTGCACCAGAGTGTCTCACACAGGGCTATTCTGTTCCGATGGTTCAGAGAGGGTGAACGGTGTCATCAGTTCAGTCTGCCTCTGCCATGACTCATCTTGTGGGTCTTGTTCTTTCTCTTCTGGAGTTGGAGTCCAACTGTCCTGTCCCCTGCCTCTGTCTTCATATTTTAAGGTCAATATTTATTGTAGCCCCAGGGAGTTGGTTGATGGTCACTTTTTCAACAAGTCATGGACATGAGGATTGGGTGTGGGTGTTGAGCAAAATCAAGAGAGGAAACTGGCCCTTTAAAAAATGAAATTTCTCATGTGTTAGCATTACTCAGGGTGGGCTGTATCTCGTGTGTTAGCATTACTCAGGGCGGGCTGTATTAGGTGGCCAGTGGAGGAGTGAAGTGCCTTTTGTTTAGACTATGAGGTAGAAGCTGTAGAGCAGCAGTTCTCAACCTGTGGGTCATGACCCCTTTGGAAGTCAAACGACCCTTTCACAAGGATCGCCTAAGACATGGGAAAACAGGGATCTTTATATTACAATCCATAACAGTAGCAAAATTACAGCTATGGAGCAGCAATGACATAATTGTGTGATGGGGTCACACTGAGGAACTGTGTTAAAGGGTCACAGCATTAGGAAGGTTGAGAACACTGCTGTAGAGAGTGACCTTTGACACTGCCCAGGCTTAAGCCTGGCCCTAGGCCTTACACTATCCAGTCTGCGATTTTTAAGCCCAATTCTGGAATCAGAGCCCGGCTTCTCATGGATCCAGGGCCCTTCTTCCCTCAGCTGCCTTATGTCTCTGAACTGCTTTCTCTGGCCATATTTCCATGCTGACCTCTTAACAGTGCAATAAAATGACTTGCTTTCCAAAGTCGTTTCCCAATCCTTGTCTCCTCTGGATCCTACTTTGCTGACGCTTCCCTTTCAAGAACAGAGAGGTCTTGCTTCCTCTACTATATAGGAAGGCAAGAGAGAGGTCTGGGGAGAGATAAGAATAAAATATTGAGGAAAAGAACTTAAAAAATATGTGTATGAGTGTTTAGCCTGCATGTATGATTGTGTACTATGCTTAGTACTTAGTACCTACAAAGGCCAGAAGAGGCACCTAGTGGGTGCTAGGAACTGAATCCATGTCCTTTGGAAGAGCAGCCATCTCTCCAGCCCAAGAAAATGATTTTTTAAGGTGTAGACCCATGGACTCGGGCCGCAGGCCTTTCCTTGCAGCATATGTAGCTACACTGCTTGGTGTGTGTGTGTGTGTGTGTGTGTGTGTGTGTCTGTCTGTCTGTCTGTCTGTCTGTCTGTCTGTCTCCATCTGTGCCTGACAGTTAGCTGCAGGGTTTCCCCCACACCACTTCAGGGCTGAGCTCAGCTGCACAAAGGGCCTGGGTGTGAAGCCAGGGGAACCAGCCCTAACCCCGTTGTCGACCCCATCACGTCTGCAGGCTGGATGTGTGTGTTTGGGAGGGAGGGATTGTTAGGCAGTATTTGTTTGTAAAGCCACTTGCTCTTCAGATAATACTTGTGCTAACTTCTATTGATGAAGCAGTGTGAGCCCCAGCAAAGTCCTTTCCCAAAGTGTCTTTGAAGCCAAGAGCCCATTGAAGGGAAGAAAGGCCGGGAGAGGGGATTAGTTTGTTCAGCAGCTGTGAATTTCAGTGGGAGGTTGATGAACTCTGAAGTCTTTGTTTAAATTAAAGGAGGGGGGGGGCTGCTGCTGGAGCGAGAGCCCCACTTGGGGCCCTGAACTAACACAAGGAGAAGTCTGAGCCGCAGGGAGCTGTGTACTGACTGCGGAGACTTTTCCCAAACACTTTTCGGAAAAGGTGTTGTGAGGAGAGAAAGGGGCGGAGTGGCGGATTAACATGTGAAATGAAGTTTTCATTGACTCCGGCGGGGGTGCAAGGCTGTTTTAATGGCATTTTGTTCCCCTATTTTCTCTTCTTGAGCTCTTTAGAGATATTGTTTTGCTAAGACAGGCTTTCTTCCCTTTTCTTTCCAGTCTGCGGATTGCCTCTATGGGAGCCAACATAAATATTTCTCCTCCAGGAATGTGGGTTAATTAAAAGGAAACGAATGACTGGAAGCGTCCAATCCAGACCGACAATAGACGAGTGCCCCGGCCTGCCCTCCCCTCCCACCACCACCCGCGCTACCAGCGTGCCAAGGACGACCCTTTCTCTCTTTGCACTGACCTGCTCCTAAGGCCAAGTGAGGCTGGGATTCTTTTAAAGAAAAGAAAGCCCTGCTTGTGTGTAGGTTCACAGGCCAGAGACAGGAAGGAGACAGTGTTTTGCTCACCCCACCCAGTTCTCGTCACTTCTCAGGACCTCCCTCTACTTCTGTCCTCGGACTGAGACAGATGGGCTCCTTGAGTGCACACAAGAGGAGGGAAGGGGCCTGGGTGGCTGTGCCACCCCACACTAACTTACAAGCCTGTCGGCTTTCTCAACATCAGTTTAAATGTGTAGAGCAAAGGTTTGACTAGCTGACCTCAGAGGGGCCTAGTCTTCCCAGTCAGCAGTTCTAGAGTTTTCTGTACAGCCGAGGTGATTTGGTGTGTAAGCCCAGAAGCCTCGGACTGAGGGACGCTGACGTGTCCTTAGCTGTCTCCACTTCAGTGTTCACTGAATGAACAATACATGAAGGCATAATGCTTGGGGGATGGGGGGGGCAGGACTTCCTTCATAGAGCTGGAATGAACTGGGTGTCAGTCATACCCACTTGGGGATACAGAGCAACCTGTGAAAGAAATGACAGCCTCATGGGTTTAGAGTCTGACTTTAAAGTTCTGAATGTTGAAGCGCAGAGCTTCCGTTTATGCTGAGAGCCCTGGAAAATGCGGCTTTACTTTCCAGCATGGAACCTTCATGCTTCCCAGCTGTATTGCCATGATTCCTTCTGTGCACTGTCACGTAACTGTCGGGTGAGACAGTGGGATTACCACGCTGCTGCTTGATGAGGGAAAAGAAAGGATAACTTGGGAGACTGAGAAAGCACAGATAACTGAGCGAGGGAAAAAAGAGCCTTTTACTAATAGAGCTAGAAGTACCAAGAGCAGTGTATCCCCTGCGAAAGAAGAGAAAAAAACACCCCAGTTAAGCACGGAGAGGACCAGAGGATGCACAGAGGTCTGACTGGCTGATGCCAGAGGCAGTCTACTCTTCCAGGGCGGCCCCTGGGGCTTTGGTGCTGTGAGGGCTGTACTTCCTTCAGGAAAAGGGGGATGAAGTGAAGAATTTCGCTGGCTCTGCTCCAGAAATGCCCATGCGCAGGACTAGCCTAGGGTAGGAGCAGCTGTGGGGAAGGTCTGGGCTGAACTGGCTCCTCTGTTGCCAGACCCCTATTTCATAAACAAGCCCCTGCTGGACTGCCCTTCTCCGAGAAAGGAATCTCAGACTCAGAAGCAGCAAGCTCTTGGCTTCCAAGTAAATGCATTAGTGGAAGATTTATGTGGGTGATTTACTAATCCCTGGCAGATTAACCTCAGCCAAATCAAGCTAACTACTTAGGCCATCAGGGGAGGCTACAGGGAGATGGTATCCTGCCAAAGTGGGAGGAAGGAGAGAGCTTAGGGGTTAAGTTTCTCCTCTGCCTTTCCCTCATCATCCCAATGAGTTCAGGATCTGGGGGGAGGGGTGTGTATCAGAGACTGAAATAAATTAAAAGGTCAGGGTTCTGAACATCCTATTAGCAAGAGTCTCATAGCAGGGGGATTACTTATCCAGGGAAGTATCCAATGGTCTGAATCCTGCGTATTTGAGAACCAGGTGTTGGGGCCAGACTTCTTCCTATGTATGCCCTGCCTTTAGAGGTACAGATCCAATCGTTGTCTTGATTTACCCGTCTTGGCTCAAACGATCAAAGCTCCTTTGGAGAAGGAGACAAGGTACAGATGGCTGCTATGATCAGGAAATATTGCCAACCTGCCCACTGCCGCCTCTACAACTCCTAGGCCTCTTGGGTGTGTCTGGAGTATCTTTGGTGTTTAGGAAGGCCACTGCTCAGCTAGCTAATGAAGTCCGCAGTGACATGGTGTCACGGTGTGCAAGTTGGGTTTTGGGGTTCCCTCTTCCCCCATATTCAAAGGCTTTCTTGTTCCCAGTTTTTTGTTTGTTTTGGTTTGTTTTGTTGTCGTTGTTGTTTTTTTTTTCAGGACAAGTAGGGAAATGAGAAGACAAAGTGTTAGATTCCTGAGGAGCCAACATCCGGGGAACTAGGTCTAGATTGTAGGCCCCAGAGGCTCTGGCTCCCAGGAGGGAGGTGCAGTTGTGGTGGGCAAGAGAAGGGCCATGTCTTTACCTGGACTCTGCGTGTCTGAGAGGGTTCTTTCCTCGGCCTGATAAGCTAGGTCCAGCATTAAGACAGCTGGGGTCCGGGGTAGGGTAGGGTGAGGTGAGGAGAATCGCCTGTTTTCGTCCTTTTCTCAGGAACAACTGTGCAGAATTTTAGAACAGTTTTGAGACCTAAGAATGAGCTACGAAGACCATGCAGAGGAATCCGGGAAACAGTTTGGAAAGTGGCACTCGGTGGAGTGACTGCGGCCTCTCCCTGTCATGATCGCTGAGCTAGGGAGTGCGAGGTCCCCAGTCTGGGTCCCTCTATTTCCGGGAGTATCTAAACGAAGCCAAGGACGAACAGGAAAGGAGGCGGGAGGAGACCCTTAGGGTTTCTTCCCAGGTTTGTGCGCAGCGCCTCTCGGCGGCCGCTCGGCGCGGCTGCAGAAGTACTTGGTGACCCGCCGGCGGCACTGCTCGCAGCGGACGGCGCAGCACCAGTGAAACTTGCAGTTGCAGCTGGACACTGTCTCGGTGCGGCGCTCCTCCACTGCCAGCCCGCAGTCCCCGCACAGCCGGCGGCAGCTGCGGCGCTCCCAGCGGCCCAGGGCTCGCCCGCGCCGCAGGCACTCTCGGCCCTCGGTGCCTAGCAGCCCCAGGGTCTTGTTCTCCAGGCAGTAGTCTGGAGAGTCCTCCAGGTGCACCAGCTCGCGCGTGGAGATGGAGCGGAAGGTGTCGGCGATGGCGCCGCGGCCCGCCGCGCTGTTGCCCGCGCCCTGCAGCAGGTCCACCTTGAGCGCCACGTGATACTTCTCTTTCAGGTGCGCGCCCACCTCCCGGAACTCGGGCAGCTGCAACCAGCAGGTCTGGGTCGTGCAGCTGCCGGACACGCCATGGCACTTGCACGTGCGTTTCATGGTGCCCTTGACTGCCTGGGGAGAAAGCTGCGCATAAGCAGTCCGGGCCGGGAGGAATTGCAAGGCGCCTAGCTAGGGAGTGGCCAGCGGGTTGGGTAGAGTCTGTTAAAGAACCGAGGTGTTGGAGCTGGTAGTGGATGGAGCCAGCTATCTAGTAAAGGGCTGCGGGACTCACCTTGCGGCCAGCCTCATTGTTGTGCAGATTCATGGCTGCTCTGGCATCCTGTCCTGTCTCCAGGGCATCCACAAACTGCTTGGAAATTGCCTCTCCGAAGCCCACGTTGTCGCTGCAGCCTCCCCAGAGCCAGCCTTGGCCTCCTGAAAAGGCAGGAGCAGGAAAAACCATTGAGTCCAAAACTTCCTGGGCTCATGTTTCTGATTGGGTAGGTGGGTGGGTAGGTGGGTGGAGGAGAGTCTGGAATGGGACAGGGTTAGCGTTGGGTGAGTGCTCTGTTTCTGGATTGGTTTCCATCTTGATTTGTTTTTACCACCTTTTCTGTCCTCTTTCAGCCTGAGCCAATCCCCTGCTCAGGCCTTCATGACATTACTGGCTGTCGCCTGCATGCTCCTCTGCGGGAGGGTGCACGTGTCTGGTGGGCAGGCGGTTGAAGTCTGGGAAGGGACAAGAGTTCAACCTTTGAGAGAGGAAGAGAGCCTAACAGAGGTGATAGGGAATAATGAAGTCAGGAACTGAGTGAGCGGGTACAGAGGATGGGGAAGGCAGTGGGAAATCGCGGGCCGAGGGATGAACACAGGACAGGGCGACAGGAAAGAAAGTCCCCCTGCGATGGACGAGTGATTGAGTCTACACACTATTCCGTTACTATTGTGTTTAAGTTAAGGAAATTTGGGGAGGAGAACAGGACCGTTACACTGTTTAGGCAGGGTTGTCACTGTAGTATGTGTGGGCTGGAACTGGCTCGCTCTACTCAAGCGTTATTTCCCTTGTGTTTAGAAGAATACAGGTTTATTCCTCCAAGTCCCCACCATGCTTTTTGTTGTGTAAGTGAACATCCCCCGCCTGCATGCGCTCCTCGTTCCCACATTTCTACTCACCCAGTTGTCCATTTCGGGAGTCATCACAGCCACAGTTGTCAAAATCTCCAAGGCTGCAGTTTCTGGTCAGGGTATACATCACTCCTGCAGAGCTGATGGCGTGTACAAACGCGGTCTCCCGGTTAGCTGCGGGAGCGAGCCAAAGTCCCTCGGGTTAGAAGAAGAGGCTGCAGCCCAAAGAAATGCTAATGTGCTGCTTCCCCTTAATGCCTTCATCACACACACACCCTCCCCAGTCTAGCCTGTTTCTCCGGAATCCCGTAGCTTACCTGCTTTCAGGACCCATCCCCTCCCTGCTCTCAGCCCAAGCCTCCTTCCCTCCCACCTTTTCAAGTCACACATTTTGTGAGTGGTTGGCTAGACTGCTGTTGACATGATTATAGAGGATTTAGGTGGGAAAGAACCTGAGAAAAAAAGTGGACATGAATCTGAAAGCAAAGAACCCACCCCATTTCCTCCTGGAAAGTCTAGAAAGCACGCAGTCATTCTTAAAAAGCTCCTCCAATGAGGGACTTCTCACTATTGTTTATCTTCTCTATGGTAACCTGGTCTCCAAGTCTCTCTTGGGTCAGCACCTCTCTCTAAGCCTGCTGAAAGAAGAGGCTAAGCAGTGTGAGGATTTATTACCCTAACCTGTATGTTGGTATTGCTTAGATTGTGATGAAGCCTTCAGCCAACTGGACAGCCAAGGGCAGTACAGGAATGGTGATTAGGCAAAGTGTATTAAACAGTGAGGGAGAAAGAAAAGAAAGAAAGGAAGGAAGGAAGGAAGAGAGAAGACAGACAGAAAGAAAGAGAGAGAAAGAAGAAAGAAAGAGAACACAGACAGAAAGAAAGAAGGAAAGAAAGAGAGTGAAAGAGGAAGAAAGAGAGAGAGAGAGAAGGGGGAGAAAGAGGAAACAAAAGGGGCAGAGAAGGTAAACAGAAGATCTCAGGAGAGAAAGAGAGATGTCCTGAGCAAAGAGACTGGGTGAAAATTAAGGACCCAGAGGAGGAGGGGAAAGCTATGACCAGCAGTTCCTGGAGCAGAGGCCCAGGCTTTCCTTACCACTACGAAGTCCACCATGGCTGGACAGCTGCAAAGCTCTCTCAGGGCAGTTCCAGCGGTCCCAAGCAAACTGGTATTTACACTCTTCAATACCACTCTGGGCGCCAGCTGCCACACTGCTGGAGTAGACGAGGTAAGCCTACAGGAATATGGGCTCAAAATTTAGTCTCAATTTAGGAGACATTTGCCCCAAGCAACTCTCTTACACTCTGCTCTCCTAGCTTTCTAAAATACGGAGTGAGAAAGCAGTCTAAATATGCTATCTCATTTGTGTAGGTCAAGAGACCAAGACTCAGGGAGAAGTACTTCACCCAGAGCTTCACAGTTAGTTAGCAGATGGCAAAAGGAGGAGAGAGTTTGGTTTCCACCAAACCCTAGTCCCCACCAGACTTTACTCATTATACTAAACCATCTCTCTGAACTGAGTCCCAATCACACAGTTCTTGAAATTTCAGGTATTGCACCCAACTACTAGCTAAGGATTGGTATTTGGGGAACTCCTTTCCTGTAGAGGCCATGTAGTACATACAGTTCTGAACGTTAAAGGGGACACTGACAGATGCGGGATTGCACCTGTCACAGCGGTGACTTTTCTGGCTCTGGAGATTCCGGCCATAAATTGAGTAACAATACAGCCAAGTGCTCATCTGAGCCCTGACAGTTTGCTGAGTGGCTTTGGGCAAGTTCCTATCTGCGCTATATACCACAGCGTAATGGAAACTGTAGATATAATGAAATCACCATGTATTATCTTCAGCCAACAAGTTAAAGCTAATGACATCTGAGTTCATCAAAGACATTCTCCTTACCTTTGGCCCGGTCATCAGAAAATTGTTCACTGACCTAGAAGGAGAAAGCAGAGCACAGTGGAGAGATACCAGTTTGTTTCTGCCTCCAAGAGTCACAGAGATCATTTCCACAATACCATTGAGAGAAGGAAAGGGAAATTAGCTTTCATAAGCAACATTACACCTTGTCACATGGCTAATAAAGATAACCCACTCAGGACCAGCAAGATGGCTCAGTGGGTAACTGTGCCTGCTGCCACGCCTGACAACTGGAGTTCGATCCTGGAACCCATGTGGTAAAAGAGAACCAGCTCCTGCAAGGATTTTCTGATCCCCACTCATGTACTACAGCATGTATGCTGGCTCCAACACACGTGTGTACCCAAAATAAATAAATTTTAAAATAATTAAAATTTTAAAAGATAACCCATTTAGTTAAAAAATACAAGTTGAAAGTAGTATATTTCTTTTCTTTTTCTTTTTTTTTTTTTTGGTTTTTCGAGACAGGGTTTCTCTGTGTAGCTTTGCCCCTTTCCTGGAGCTCACTTGGTAGCCCAGGCTGGCCTCGAACTCACAGAGATCCGCCTGCCTCTGCCTCCCAAGTGCTGGGATTAAAGGCGTGCGCCACCACCGCCCGGCAACATATTTCTTTAGATTATAAAATATTTATTTTTAAGTATGTGAATGCTTGTCTGTATGTACATATGCACACCACACCATGTACCTGAGGAGCCCAAAAGAGGGTGTCAGATCCCCTAGAACTGGAGTTACAGATGGTTGGGAGCCACCATGTGGATGCAGGGGACTGTATCCAGGTCCTCTGCAAGAGCAGTCAGTGCTCCTAACCACTAAGTCCTCTCTCCAGTCCCATTTCTTTGGATTTTTAAAGTCAGTTATAATTTCCAACACCATAAAAAATTTAAAGTTATAGCTTCTAATTCCATAAAAGATGGAAATAATGCTTGATTATTGCTTTGCCACAGGCTGGGGACAGAGCTAGCATTAATTCACGACTGGGTACCAGACCCTACTCGTATTTCACATGTAGCCCTTTAAATCATTTCTATCTCTATTTTGTCCATGGGGATCCAAGGGAAAACAGCTAACTAACTACATGTTCAGGCTCACCCAGCTAATGAGTGAGGAAGTTGGATCTGATCCAAGTTTATCTGACTTCACTGAACTGTAGAGAGACACCTGTCTAATTAGGAAGAGTAAACAGTGAAATATCTGTCTCAGGTTTTAATAATTGAATCCTAAAATAAAGCTGAGTCTGAAAAGTAGCTTGGTCTCTACTTAAAAACGAAATGGCTTCATTCTTAGGTCTTTGCCTCAGAGAAATGAAAACTTTTTAACCTAGGAATTCATATGTGTGTGAACTTATGAGTGTGAAAGGTAAAAATGCAGCATTTGCTGGGCTTAATGGTGCACTTGAGGGGGTGGCAGCAGGAAAATCAGGAGTTCAAGGCCAGCCCCGTCTATAGAGCTAGTTCCAAATCAGTCTGGACTACTTGAGACTCTGTCTCAAACTAACAAAACCAGCAAACAAAAACCCTCTAGCCTTGCTTATCATATACAAGGCCACTGAGTTCAAGCCTCTACACTGCAACAATAAAAATCCCTACAACAACAAAAACCACCAAATATTTAAAACCGTCACATCCACACCATGGAATAGCACTCAGCAATAAAAAGAATGAGCTATTAATAAACACAATTACTTGGATGAACCTCAAGGAAATTAGATTAAAGTCAATCCCAGACTGGGGTGATGGCTTAGCCATCTGTGTGATTGTGGGGAGAGACAGGATCCCAGAGCAAGCTGACTAGCTAACTGACTAGCTAACTAGCTAGCTAACTGAACCCAGTGAGCTCTGGGTTCAGTGAGGGACCCTGCCTCCCTCACTATGTGAAATGGAGAGCAGTTGAGGAGACAGCCAAAGTCAACCTCTGGCCTTTATATGCACATGCACATGCAGAGACACAGACGAACACACATGCACATACTACACACACACACACACACACACACACACACACACACACACACACACACACAAGTCAATTTCAAAAGATATGTATTTCTGGGTCTGGTCCTGTAATTGCTACCACTTGGGAGGCTGAGACAGGAGGATCACAGGTTAAAGGTGTGCGTGAGCTACAGAGCAAGTTCAAACCCAGAGTGGTCAATTTATGAGACTTTGTTCTCAGAGTGAAAAAGAAAAGACTGCAGATATAATTTAGTTCAACACTCACGAAACATGTGCAATCCTTAGTACCACGAAAGGGAGATGTCTACATAACATGCTGAAATAGAGCTGAGACCAGAGTAGTGAGGCTAATAACAAGTTGGTGATTTGCCAGGAGTTTGGAGTAGGAAGATGGATGCTGCTATTAAGAGTCATGAGCCTTAGTGACGGAAAGTGTCTTAACTATGGTCATGGTTACACAAGGGTGTAAGCATGGCAAATTTGCATCAGAATTTCTCTCTCTCTCTCTCTCTCTCTCTCTCTCTCTCTCTCTCTCTCTCTCACACACACACACACACACACACACACA